>CAAE01014997.1:553009-604527 GCA_000180735.1 Tetraodon nigroviridis | reverse complement strand
TTGTGTGTTCCGTGTGTGTGTGTGTGTGTGTAATACTGTGTGTTCGCAATCAAATGACACAGAAGTAGCCACAGTGTTGTGGCCAAGTTTAAAAATGATACCACTTCATTCTGTTGGTTTGTGTTTGCTTAAAGCAGTAAAGAAAAGTACTGTATTAGATATTGAGATTAACGTATTGGAGGAGATCCGAGAAAAGATTTTGTGTTCATCCAGATGAACACAAAATCCCCTCTCGGATAACTATGACCTGGATATAACCTACTCAGACCTATTGGAGGAGAGAAATTAGTGCTAGCTTTTATGGTTTAACAGTGGGAAAACCCCTTCACAGCCTTACCTTATGTATTTGGTATGTCCTGTAGTAAGACAGATATATTTTTATTGCTTTGCTGAAGGTTTTGAGTGTGCAGAACAGGGCAAAATTCATTTTCATTTTAAGTTATGTTAGTTATGTAGCTATTCTGCTGCGGTTCACTCTTTTAAAGAGCGTCCAGGGCGATGTTTGCAATTCAGCAGGCAATGCAATGTTTAAAAATAGCATAGATCGGCAATTTATTTGCTTATTTTAGAAGAGTTGGGTCTAATTTGAAGTAGTTTTCAGCGTATGCCTCCAACAAAAGGCAAGATTTCCAAGACTGCAGAAAAAAAAAACCTCACAGAGTCAAAGAATGCTTACTCTGGTGCTTTCTGCAGCTTTATGAAGAAGGGGTGAATATAGCAGTTCACCTCTCATCTTAAAGAGGGCAGGTTTATTTAAAAAAGAAAATAAATAAAGATTCCGGGATATATGAATGTTTCTAAATTTTACTGTACACGTTTTGAATTATACATTAGCTATACTGTATGGGATTATGTTGCTAAAGAAATTACATTCACAGCAAAAGTATGACTATTTCCTGACGCGTAGAGAGAAGCAGAAAAATGCTGACTTACACTTTTATGTGGCACACAGCTGGCCCCTTAAATTAGAGGAATTGCGCAGCATGATGACGCTGTATACCCAGTGGATGCGAGAAAACAAACACCTACCTGCGGTGTTGGAGGACAGATAATAAATATTTTCAGTAATAATGAAAAAGAAAATCCTGACTCACCGTGGTTTATATTAAACCTACAAGCAACTCAGTGCAGCGGATTGTACAAAAACAGAAACATGTAGTTTGTGATCACTTCAATTTCTGTTCACTATAATTAGTAGATCCATCCAAATTCTTATAACTATTATTATTACTACAATAATAATAATATAATAATAATAATATTAATAATTTAAATAAAAAAATAAAATAAAATATATATATACATATATATATATATTTCGCTATCTACTGTATTCACACCATGGCTTTTTATCGATCATTCAATTGACGTTAAACTACAATCAAAAACTACATTTCCCAGAAGTCCCCGTTGCCACTAAGCACGTGACCGTCTTCCGGATGTTGTGGACACTTTGAAGGTGAAGCGTCGTGCTGCCATCCTCCATCCATGTACGTACCTTAATTTAGCATTTGTTTTAAAGTTTGCTACTACGTTTTAAAAACATTTTAGCGTCATTTAAATTTTTGTTTCACAGATAACCACTGCCTTAATGTCAACTGTTTTCCCACGCTAACGCTGTCACTACGTTAGCCATGTTTAGCTAACTAGTCGCCATGCGTGTTATGCAAGTGTTACCAAAGCCGCTCGATAAACATCTAACTTCTTTTATTGTTATGATCGTCGTATTTGTGTGTCAATAGCTTAAGGTTAAAATAAATCAGATTTTTTTTTTAAAACAATTTTACTCTTCTAGGTTGATGTTTTGTTCCTCATGAAAAAGTCACGTCCATTTTTTAAAACTGCAAATTTTTATCCGTAACTGTAATAATAATTATAAGGGTATGTAACAGGTCAGGTTCATGGCTTACCTAATTTTGACAATGCCTATGAGTATCCTATTAGGCTATAAATACTATATTATTTAGGTAAGATAAATAATATATTACTTAGGTAGGGGATTCCATTTTCTGTAATAGAATCTGTTTCATGTGTGTTAAAGATAAACTGTAATTGTTTGAGATTATTTGTACTGACTTAAAAATTAGTTTGCATCTAAAAATGACAACATTCTCTAAGAAAAGGGAAACTGCCAACAGTGTTGCAAAATGGCTGCTTTAACGAGTCAGTTTTTCTTTGAGTCATTGAAACGGTCTATAAAACACGTGTGTGTGTGTGTGTGTGTGTGTGTGTGTGTGTGAGAGAGAGAGAGAGAGAGAGAGAGAGAGAGAGAGAGAGAGAGGATGGCCTGAACACTGACTTTAATAGCTTCCATCAAGGGGAGATGCACGGCAGGTAAACCCTCTGGTTTCTGGTGTTTAGAGTCCGAAGATGTCGTCTGTTTGTGCCGCCAACCTGGACCCGCCTGCTGCTGCCTCCCCTGAGGTCCCGGAGCAGAAGAAACCCCTGAAGCCCTGCTGTGCATGTCCAGAGACCAAGAAAGTCAGAGATGCTTGGTAAATCTCCTGAAATCGGAATCCTTTTTTAAAAGATTATATTAAATGAACAATGAATGAGTTTTTTGTTTGTTGCTTCCAGCATCATTGAAAAGGGGGAAGAGAAGTGCTCAGACCTGATTGAGGCGCACAAAGAGTGTATGAGATCGCTGGGCTTCAAGATCTAATGACGCGTGTGTGTTTGGTAAGAATTGCATCTAATTCATCTCTACATCCTCTTAGTTGACACAGTCCTGGTTGTTTGCCTGCAATAACAGGTCGGTAGACCGATTTTCAGAGGAAATGTCTTAGTTTTGCCTTTTAAAAGAGTAGTAAACGCTGAATTTGCAGCCAACCTCGCATCCATGTGGGGCGACTGCAATGACAAGGTGCAAATATATCCTCCTAAGGAGCTCAGGTCAGCTGGGGGCCAGTCATGCTGGTGCCTAAACGAGCACTTGGCCTTCCTGAGACGTGTGTGTGTGTGTGTGTGTGTGTGTGTGTGTGTCCCCAGAAGCTCAGTTTCAGCCTCTGCTGGGCCGTCGGGTCGCACCTATCATGGTGGATGTGGTTTTGTTGTTGTGGAGGAGGCGGGTGGGGGTTCGGGGCTTTTAAACTGTTGAAATGAGTCCCTGCTCTTTCTGTCCCTGGCAGAGTGCTGTGGTGAAAGTGGAAGAGGAGTCTGCACATTCCCTTCTTTCCTGGCTTTATTTAATACTTTCAACTGGAAGGGAAATGCGGCGATGACTGCACATGTTTGTTTTTCAAGTGTTGTCTTTTTAAAGTGCTGTTTAAAGTTGAATAAAGGTCCTATGCAAACGTCCTGTTTTCATTCCAAGGTTCTTCCCTGAAGCTCGCCACAGTTGCTGTCTCTGGTATGCACTTGTGATTAAAAATAGCCCCCACACAGCCGATACGCGGCATATCTGCGTTCTTCACGTGTCACTCGTACTCGAGTGCGCCTGGCAACGGCCGTCTCGGTTGCCTCATTCACGGAATCTGAGCCGCAGCCATTCAGCTCTGAACGGGCGCGTTATTTTAGCACTTTAAAACTGGTTCAAGTCCTGTTTTCATCGCACCCAATCTCGCCGTTCTGAGAGTAATAATGTTCTATGGACAACCTAATTTTGAAAAATTAGCTGACCTATGTGTCATAAATGTCATCTTTTAATGATATTTGGATGAAAAGTCACTGATCTAGTGGGTTTTAAAGGGTTCCCCAAACCTGGTGGTGAGGTAATGTGAGTCCCCCCCCATCAAAAACAACCCAGCCCAGATAGCGACACAAAAGTTTTAGGTCTTCAGATATTTTTTTTGTGCTTCAGCGGAGCTCCTAAAAGCCTCTGGATGGACTCCACGGGATTGGAAACCAGACCTTTGGCGTCCCACTGATTCCGGTGTCTTTAAACCTCTGCAAAGTGACCGAATCTCAAAGTGAAGATGAATTTTGTCAGATTCTCCTCTCGTCCTGCTTCCTGCCCTCCTCTCCCTCGTTCTCCCCCTCTGTTATGTTAAGTAGCAGGCCTGCGTTCTGTCTTCCCTGCTTGGGTTTCAGCTCCAAACATGGTTATCCCTGTGGGGCTGCATCACCCACCCCTCTCCTGTCCCCTGGTCCTCCAGCTGTTGGCTCCACTCGCAGGGCCGGTGGGGAGAGCAGCGGAGGGACGGACGACAGCGGACGTGGAACGAGAGCAGAGACTCATTCCAGCTGTGTTTCTACAACAAACAGAGCCTGAGAACTTCTTCACATTGAAGAATTTTCCACTCGCCGCCACGGGAACAAACACTGACATTTTTGTCAGGATTCTCTTGGTTTTTTTAATTCAACTCTCATCCAAGAAAACCTCTGGTCCTGTCTGTTGACGGGGCAGAAATATATTCCACCGGTTCTTCTTTTGGGCATCGGGATCTTCAGGAAGATCCGAAGATGAGCGCAGACAACTCCACCCTGCTGGACAGCTTGTTCTCGGCGCCTCTCTGTGACGGCTGGAGCAACAACACCGAGGGGGCCGTCTACCACCTGGGCAACACCTTCCTCTTCCTGGGCTACATGGGCGGCAGTGGAGCCTACGGGTGCCTCTTCATCTACGGCTTCCTGACGCCGGCCTTCACCTGCCTGGCTCTGTGGGGCTGGATGACCATGTGCGGCCTGGACGTCTTCAGCTGGAACCTGCTGCTGCTGCTGGCCTGCCTGGCTCACATCTGCCACCTCCTGTTCCGGCTGCACCAGGAGGGCATCCGCAGCGAGGAGCTGACCGCCCTCTACCAGGCCGTCTACCTGCCGCTGGGCGTTCCCGTCGAGGTCTTCAAGGAGATCACGGCCGCCTTTGAGAGCAAGGTGGTGGAGCTGAAGGCCGGCGAGGCGTACGCTTTGGAAGGCAAGACGCCCATCGACCAGCTGTCCTTTCTGCTCTCCGGAAGGTGGGAAAGTGTGAGCGACCACGCAGGCCCGAAGCTGATAGGCTGACTGGGTCACGTTCCAAAGCCCAAACAAAGAGCTAAAAATGCTGAAATGCTAGGTATTGCCACAGCATCAGCTCTCCTAAACAACTTTGGTGAGGATTTCTGACATAGCACAGCTGTGCTTGCAGGAAACCAGCGCTCCAAGTTGTAGAATCACAAGTATTTGGGATATTTATAGGCTGATTTCCTCACACATTGATAAAAAGGCCTGAGTGGATGCCGAGTGGCCGTTTCTGTCCTGGCAGCGATCTCCCCAGGAAATGTTCACTCTTCATCCAAACATCCTCAGGCGGAGCGGAGCTAGTTTGGGAAGGCCTGCGGCTGGCGAGGGGGAAACGTAAACAGTGTTTCAGTGTGACTCTCCACTGCTGCCGTAGTGTTTTTGCAGCATTAGAAGAAAAGAAACCTCAAGACCCGACGACCAGACAGACCGTTTATCTCTCCCTGATTGAATTTGCATGTTGCAGCCAGTCGCAAAACCACCCCCAGTTCTCCCAGTATCCTAGTCTCTCTCTCTCTCTTTCGCTCAGGATCAACGTGTCTCTTGAAGGCCAGTTCCTGCATTACATCCACCGCCACCAGTTCCTGGATTCTCCGGAGTGGGAGTCTCTCAGACCAAGTGAGGAGGGGAAGTTCCAGGTGCGACAGTTCTATCGGGCTCTATTCCAAGTTTTCTTCTTTAACCCTCGAGTTTTCAACATTACAGCATCTTCTTCCTGCTCCTCAGGTGACCCTGACGGCGGACGAAGACTCCCGCTATATCTCATGGCGCCGCCGCCGCCTGTACTTGCTAATGTCGAAGAACCGCTACATTGCTCGGCTGTTTTCCGTTATGTTGGGCTACGACATCGCCGAGAAACTCTACAACCTCAACAACAAGCTCTACATCAAGAGCGGAATGCTGCTGGACATCCGTCTCCCCAGCCTCTACCATGTGCTGGCCCCCGCCTCGCAGGGCAGCGAAGGAGGCAGCGCTAGCGATGGAGGCTGCGCCAAAGAGCAGGACGCTGAGCCGAAAGGCCAGGACCCGGCGCCTGCCTGCCAGCAGGGTGGCCCGTCGCACTCTCAGGGACCAAGGCAGAGCAGCACCGGAAGCCGGTCGCCCCAGCACTGGTGTTCCGATCCGGAGCTGCCCTCTGGTGAGGACTCCACCAGCCTGGTTCTGGAGGACTTTGCTGATGTGGCGGGCTCCCTAATGGACTATGGCAGTGAGAGGGATTATTTGAGGTAGAGGGGCAGGGTGCTGGAGCTAACACACTGGGTCACCACTTACGCTACATGTAAGTACCTCACCTGGGAGCCCGGTTGCATGGGGGTGGCCTGAGTGCGGTTGGTGCTGGCGGTGCACATGGCTTACTAACCCGACGTCAGGTCAAAGTCGAGTCGCTGGCTAACCAGAAGTACGAATCACTAAGTATTTGTTTGTGGAAACATGCCAAATCTGGGCGTTTCTGCTGTAGATTACATCACCACCACAAGATGGCCACCCAGTGACCTCGGAGTTTGACGCTGCTTCGTCTCTGCTTTTTGTTTTTTTGTGCTTTTTGACGGTCAACATTTTTCCCTTCTCGGCCATCTGCTCTGCTTCAGCATTTTGCCTTAGCTTTGCCACGGCTTTCCTACGGTGGCAGATTCCATACAGATGGAACACGGTGGCCTGTTGTGACCAGAATAGGCCTCTCAGGTTCTGTGTGTGTGTGTGTGTGTGTGTGCTGCAGCTGTGAGAACGTGGGGTGAGGTTATGCAAACCACAGATGTCCCTCTATCAGCTCAGGTTTAGAGCTCAGAAATATAGAGATAGTTTAAAAATAATTAAAAATAATAAACAAACTCCAATGCTATGCTAATAATCCAGTGTGCCTTCTGGCGGCTGATGCCCCCACTGCCACCCCCACCCTTTTGGCGAGAGTTCCAAACCAATCACAGGTGGAGGCTCACATTTCACAGGCGGACAGCGATGGCGGTGATGGGCCTGGGTTGCCGGGCAGCTGTGGGGCAGTAAATATCTTTCAGAGGGAATTTAATCAGGCGCAGCACGAAAATGTTTGATCAAAAAAAACCAAAACAAAATCAAAGTGGCAAGCTAGTTTTGTGCGTTTCTGGTGTTGTGACACTCCTAACTCCCCCCTCCATGTTGACCTTGCAGGAGGCGACGGTGGCAGGAACCTTCCACCACGATTCCTGAGGGTCAGAGCGCCGCTGGCCCCCACCGACACGCCCAAACTGTGAGAGCGCTCTCCTCCAAACGTTCTATTACTGACAGAGGAGCAGTATGAAGGTGTCACATCTCACTTGTTTTGATGCTGCCTTCTCCTCCTCCTCCTCCTCCTCCTCCTCTCCCTTCCTATGTCTCCACCTACCGGCTGTGAGATCAATTACACCAGCTCCTTCCCGCTTTCTAACATAATTAAAAATTTCAAAATATCACACGATAAAAATGATAATTTTCCCACCTGGTCCCAGATTTGGACCCTTTTAAATCGATTGAAGTCTAATTAAAACCTTCTTTGTTGTTTATTCTTTTCTTTGAAGAATGTAAGACTACATCTTCTGAACTGTGTTATCTGATATTGACATAAAACTGGATTAAAACAAACGGATTTTTTCTAGTTATTTTCATTTTAATACTATCTCCATATTGGTGCATATTCTAATAAAACAAGCATCTGAGCAATTTTACAGAGTTTATTTGTTCTGAAATGACATTTGGTCACATTCAGAAATGCTAAAAGTAGTTTTACGAAGCGTCTAAAGTGGGGTAACTTCCCGGACGTGAAGGGGGCGGGGCTAACTGTGGCGCCTCAGAACATGCCACACACCTGGACCAGGTCATGTGACACGGCGTGCCTCGCCTGACGTTGAATTTGATCACACACAGCGGCTTCTCCCGCCTGTAACACAAACACACACACACACACACACACACACACACAGATTCAAACGTCGCCCAGTAGTTTTATAGGAACGTTGAAGCAAAATATAAACTGTTCAGACGTGTCAATTTACTGTGGTTTGGGGTATTCAAGGACCTTAAAACCTGCTTTCTTGCTGATCGTAGCATATGTAGCGCTCTTATTCCTGGAAAAGCCTGATGATGCTCCTATATTTCCAGGAGTCAGCACCAGCGCAACGTTTTTGCTGTGTTGTACAAACCTGATCTCTCTGGCTTCATTTTCACTTTTCAATCATGGCAGCATTGACTCTGTATCTTAATACATAATATTGATCAGTTATTGACTGGGAGCATCTGATATAGATGGTTATTTTTATTCTGGTTTAATTAAATGGAGGGAATTAAAAGCCTAATCTGCTCATCAGCCCTCGTTAATCCTCTCTGAAAGCACCAAATGTCTTTACTGTTGATGGTTTAAAGCGGCGCTCCTACAAGGCCTCTCTTTGGCACTGGTTGTCTGGCGGAAATTGTGGTTTAATGGTGGGACAGGGCAGACGACCACTGTTTAAACTCGTTACCTCAATCTATTAACTCCTTCTGCTGTGATTGTGCTGCTGACTAGCAGCTGACTCTAAAACAACAACACTTATTATTACTGTAATAACAGTAATTCACATACAAAGGCGAATAAGATGTCATTTGACCTTAATATATATTTTTCATTTTTCAAGCTCCAGCTACAGGAGAGGAAATTCAGCAGGGCCAAATAAGCTCGTTTGTAGGCCTTTTTTTCCTGTGTAGAAAACCTAGGACCTGGAGGTTGACCAGGTTGCAACCGACAGCCGATCTTTGTCGTTACCTGAGTGACGGCAACTCTGAGAGGCAGACGGACTTGACGTGGACCTCCCCCTGTCGGTAGAACCGAGATCCGGTGTTCCTCAGCTCGATGGTACCGATCTCGCACAGAGCCATGGGGTGGGCCAGCACGGAGCGGTACAGGGTGGCACCTGTCCCACTGACAGGCAGCAAGGGCAATGTTTACAGTAAATATTAATGGGAAAAATGGAGAAAACTGGTGCTGTGGGACCTACAGGCCGAGTTTCTGCTCCACTGCTACGCTCCCCGTCCTCAGTGTCACGCCCAGCTCAGCACGCTTTTCCAGGGGGGAAACCTCTAGTTCCAGCAGGATGTGATGAGCTGCCCGGAGGGGAGGACAAACGGAGCTAAAACTCACCTATTTCACACACAATTCAAAGGAAAATGGAACAAACCACAAAAAGGGGATGACGGAGAAGTGAGGAGGAAGAGTTTTTGCTCCTTGGGAAGCGGAGATAGAACTACCCCACTGTTTTTGGATAAACCTGGAAAAACACAACAAATCAAACAAGCGTGTGTGTGTGTGTGTGTGTGTGTGTGTGTGTGTGTGTGAAAAACACTTCAATGATCGCGACAGACGACTGTGTTTTTTCTAACCTATGGCAGGACATTTCCCTTTGAAGACGTCACAGTTGAGGCACTGGCCCGTCAGAAACTCATCGTAGCTGTTGCATGGGATCCCCACTAGTGGGCAGGAGCCGTTGAGCGCGCTGATGTACACGTGCAGCGCCCTCATGTGATCGCATATCAGACGGCTGTACACTGAAAGTGAGACAAGAACTGAAACTTTATCCAGAAACCCCCTGGATTTGGATACTTGATGCAAATGGGAAGCACAACTCGCAACTTACTTAACGCGAGTCCGAAGTGAGGACAACCGGTCTGGTCATTCCCACCATTTATGAAGAAGTCCACATGACCCACAGGGATGGAAATTCCAAAGTCTGACTCAGAAAAAGAACATTTTCTTGTTGATTTTGGCAGAGACAAATGACTACGAGTAATAATCGTGGGTCTAACTCAACAAGCTAATCTGGTCTGAAGATAATGAGTTAACTAAATGGTGCAAACTCTAAAGGCGACACCCTGACACGAGCTGTTGGGCAGCCTGGTGAAAGAGGTGATGGTGAGTCCTCTCACTGTCAGAGTCGGTGTGGATGGCTTCCACGAACTGAGCATCAGACGGGTCCAGTCTGTCGTAGACATCGGCTCTCTTGAACATGGGTCCAGCTGGGTCCAGGCCTGCGTGGCAGGGGTGGCACCGAAACACAGTAAGGGTGTTATTAGCCCCAAAAATAGGAATTTACGAGGCATTTATAATGCTATTCATCAGTTAGAGAAGACAGAGCAGTGTTTGTTTCAGAGGGAGAGCATGTGACCCACAGATTCCAGAACTGCTGGCTAGCTCAGGTTGGTAGGTTTTTGTGAAGGAACAAGCTGCTTGGTTTCCAAGTCATTTCTTGGCTCGTAGTAAAACCCTCAAACGTTTCCACACCCAGACAAACAGACTCCACGTGAACAAGAGGACAGTGGCGCCTGAATATCTTCTGGTTGACAAGGCGACGGCAAGTTTCCATGTCTAGATTTGCCACCTGGGCCCTCTAGTACTACCATAGGTGCATCACCTGTATGCAGAAATTCCCACCCACCTGTGATCCTCCCAATCTTCCCAGTAAAGAGAGTCCCCACGAAGCCGGCGACATGGGCCCCAAGACTGACCCCGATGAAGTGGAAGGACTCTAGTTTGCATCCGTGTCCCTGGGGAACACAAACGTACTTCAGTTTGCTGTCTCCCAAATCTATCCGTGGAAGTAAAAAGAGTAAATGCTGAGACTCACCTGCAGCTGGTTGATGAGGATGGAGACCTGCACAGCCACCTCCTTGTGACTGTGCACCACCAGGTTGTAGACGAAGGAGGCGCGAAAGATCCAGTCCACCACCAGAACGTTCACATCCTCCACCCTCAGCAGGGCCTGGGCCAGCTCCTTCACCCAGGAGGGCTTACTGCCCATGACCCTGCGGGGCCAGAGGGCAGGTTGAACCCCACCCCCACATCAGAAGGAGCTGGCTGCCCCCTTCCCTACCTGTAGCCATGGATGATGACCTTGGTTGGGCGGGACACATTGAAGTGTGTGTTGTTGAGAGACTCCTGGCTGAATTCCTGTGCACAGTCCAGGTTCCTCCGGGTCAGCAGCAGGTACTGGACTTGCAGCTTTGGCCTGTGTTGTCGATACTGTTGCCAGGTTGTGTTGTTCAGGTCTGCACACTTTACATTTTCCTCTACACCTGCGGGGACATGGTGTGATGAGAGTGAATTAAAAAATGACCTGGCTTCAGGGTTAGGTCAGGGTATTGTTTTAATGCGTGAAAAATCTGAATTAAATGGGTAAAGATTCATTTCTAAGACCTAATTTGCAGCTTTTTGTTGGACAAAAGACGAGAAAACACACACAAACAAGGCAAACTCCTCAGAAACGCGGGACTTACCCAGGCTCAGAGATGTGAAACCAGCTGTCAGAACACAAAGAAGGATCCATCTGTGTCCCCAAAGCATTTTTGTGCTAACAAAGAGACGACTGCGGAGCGTAGCTGCCTGCGAGCGTAGCTGCCTGAGAGCTCACCGCTGCTTAACTGCCCCCGGCTGCTTTGTTTAGCCGTGGCTGGGAGTAAATCCCAGTTCTGCGCAGCACAGTAACCCTCGTCCAGCTGCTGAGGTAAACCTCTACTGCCGGCCAGTTGCTGTTAAGCAAGGCAGGAATCATGACTGTACAACAAACTTCTCCGAAGACTGTTGAAAGTCTTACAGTTCTTTCTCTGCAGAGCTCTTTGTGTTGTGATTTGTAGTTTTTTTCCCACTGGAAAAGCGCTGGGAACCAGTTAAAGCCTTTTGACTGGTTTTGAATTCGTGACCTCATTGGTATTCAGAGGTTGTTTGTTTAAAATGCTGGACTCTGATCCAGTTGCTAGTTGTTCTTTTGTTTGTGTGTGTGTGTGTGTGTGTGTGTGTGTGTGTGCACAATTAAACAGATAATATCTAACTGAATGTTTGAACGACCAGCCTTGATCTCATCAACGTTCTTTTTTGATTAAAAAAAAACCCAACCCACAATGGTTCAGATGTTTACAGTTGATCCGATACTACAGCATCCATTTAAATGTCTAATAGATTTATTTTGTTTTACTGCATATAACACAACAACTAGAGGACGGAGTTTCTGAAATCAGAAGTTGTCTTAAGCAACATTTATACGCGTTTATACATTCTTGTGTCAAAGAATGGAATGAATGCCTTCCTTCTACCTTGATTATTATGAATTCTGAATTAACTCTGTGATTTTAGCATCCCCAAAGGGAGACCCACGTGATAATAGCTGCGTTTAGCTAATGCTAATATTTGCTAATACTTTTTATGATAATAAACCTTTTGATAAAACAATTTCTTCAGGTTCACAGGTCAACTGCAGCTTGAATTATTTATACAAGATTTCTTTCCGCTGCTTCGGCAGCTCAGACGCGAGCCATTCCATGGTGTTCTGGCGCGCCTCCTCCCAGGTGTATCTGGGGGCGTAACCCAGATCCCTCTTTGCCTTCTGGTAGGTAAAGCTAAACGACGTGTTCAGCATGGTGAGCAGCTGCCGGTTCAGCGGCGGGACAACACGTACGAAAGGTCGGAGCACCATGCAGAGGAGCTCCGCGATGAAACAGAGCAGGTAGAAGAAGTGGAGCGGCACCGGGAGTTTGGCCTGGATGTTGAAGCCAAGGGGCGCCATGACGGCGTGGTTGAAGTCTGAGTAGCTCACGTGGGGAGTGTCGTCAGAGAGGAAGTACACCTGTCCTCCCACCAGGCTTCGTCTTTGTTGATCTTTGAGGCTGCGGGCTGCCTGGAGGTGGCCCACGGCCACATTCCCCACGTAGACGGGGTTCACCCGGGCTTCAGGCAGAGACGTGCGCATCAAGACGTAGTTGTTGCGGATGCCGTCCTTCATGTGGCCCAACAGAAAGCGGCAGCCCTCGCCGTAGATGTACATGGGCCTGATGGCGCAGGTGGCCAGGCGCCCTCCGTTTGGGAGCAGCTCGTTATGGGCCAGCAGGGTTCTCTGCTCGGCCTC
This sequence comes from Tetraodon nigroviridis, assembly GCA_000180735.1. Classification (NCBI taxonomy): domain Eukaryota; kingdom Metazoa; phylum Chordata; class Actinopteri; order Tetraodontiformes; family Tetraodontidae; genus Tetraodon; species Tetraodon nigroviridis. Next base: position 591,712 of record CAAE01014997.1, on the reverse strand, counting down.
CCTTTTGGTTTTACTGTAGTTAAACTTCAGCGTGCATTCGTAAACCGTGTCCTCGTCGCCGTTGACGATGGGTTCGCCTTTGGAATTGGGTCCCATGACTTCGATGGTGCTGGTGTAGATGAAGGAGGCCACGTTCTCCTGAACACAGGCTTCCAGAAGCAGCTGTGTCCCTGGAGGTGAAGCAAAAACACCGCATCGGTCTTAGACCCAGAGATAAATACCACCAAGAAGCATTCAGCACCAGGTTCCAACAACCAGAACATTCCATTCTTTGAGCTCAGGTGACGTTCTCTACCTTTGACGTTGATCCCATACATCTCACTGTACTCCATAGAGTCATACACGTCAATGACCGAAGCCATGTGAAAGACCACCGAGGCTCCCCGGCAGACCTTTCTCACCAAATCGGGGTCTCTGACGTCTCCCTCGAACACGGCCAGCTTCGTCTCTCCTCTGCAGGCTGACAGTTAACCGTGAACTCATCACTGCAAGAAAAGCTGCACGTCTGCTTTCATTTACCAGCTAATTCAAAGTGAAACCAGCGAAAAAGACGACTTCTTTTGGTTTTACCCTCCAGGCTGTGCAGAAGGTCAGGCTGTACGTGTTTGTCCATCAGTCGAATCTCCGCCGGCTTTTCCTCCTCCAGCAGCAGCTTCACCAGCCTCATTCCCAGGAATCCACAGGCTCCCGTCAAAACACACACGTCTCCTCTCAAAGACATCGCTCTAGGTAGGAGGACACAAAGTAGTGCTGCAAAGGATCTTCCCAAACAGAGCTTTTCAGGGTGTGGATGTGATGCGTTCCGCCTGCAGAGCGACAGAAACCTTCTGTGTTCCACTTCTGGTAAACCCCCAACAGTAATCCAAAGGGGCTGTGCAGCCTCAAGGCCAAACAAAGACAAGATCAACTGAGGCTGGAATGTTTTCTAAATGACAAGTGGAGGACGGCGATGGCTCAGATTAGCTACGGACAGCATGTGATGCACACAGAAATGTGAGGGAAGGGACAAAAAGCCCAGATCTTCCCAGTTAGGATCATCTGGTTTGTGCTTCTCATCAAATGACGGATGTTTGTAGACAAAAACAAAGTATTTTTCTCAGGCACGTTAAGTTTCTCCGGAATTGGCCTGTCCAGATCCTGGACTTTGAGGGGGACCAGTCCATCATTTACAGAGTTTTCTTCACATGCTGGGATGATTTTAGCCCTTTGCGTGTGTGTGTGTGTGTGTGTGTGTGTGTGTGTGTGTGTGTGTGTGTGTGTGTGTGTGAAATGCTGCACACCCTCACAGACCATCTGCTGCTTGATGTTTTCAGTCCTTGGTTGAGCAGCTCGTACAAGCGCTGACTCGTCTTATCGGAGGTGAAGGACGATGTCTCAAGGACAGCTTTCTGGTGTGTGTGTGTGTGTGTGTGTGTGTGTGTGTGTGTGTGTGTGTGTGTGTGTCTATTTAAATATGCTCCCCTTCACCATGTAAATCTAAGGATGACACTTGCTGGACAAAATACACCAACGGTAACCAAGCAGCTGTCTGTTGGGCAACGCTTTCTTTGCACACATGTTCTGCATTGGCCTCGGTAGCTCTGTGCGGTTCCTGCCAGCGTCCTTTTAACTAGACCACTGCTGGTTGATCTCACCTGTGGGGGGAATCTTTGCTTTGGGGAGTTCTTACTTTTCTACTGCCCCAGTGTCGCAAACGTGGAATTCGCCGTGACTGTTCTTCAATCACAGCCAGCGGGCAGATTCTTTTTCCAAAGTTTCTCTACAATGGCCTCTTGTCTGGGTCACAGATCCTTCAAGTTAGTCAGAACAGTTTGTAAATGCTGGTCAAACAACAGCGACACTGTTTGTGGCAACTTATTCACGGGTTTTACTCAAGCAAATATGGGCGACAGCCTGACCGTCTCACCATTGAAAGGCTAAAGAGGGATCAAGTGGGACACACAGGATTGAAATGTCCAAAATGGTTTATTGCTTTAATAAAAGTTTTATCATATAGCTACAGTATATTATATAAAATATAGCTAAACAGCCTGTCTGTGTATAAATATCAGCCCTCCGAGGTGGACAGTGGGCACTCCTGTATCTGGGCCTCGCCCACCGAGTCCTTGGGCACGTGGACTGTCATGGTGCAGGCCCGGATCCCCCCCAGAGGCTCCAGCACGTTGAACACCCTGTCCCACTTGTCGTGTTCCGGGTCGTAGCGGTGCACGACGTCCACCATGCACCTGCTGTTCCAGGAGTAACCTCCCACCACATAGATTTGTCCGCTGAACACGGTGACACCGACGTCGCTCTGGCCTCGCGGCATTGGCGAGAACACGGTCCACTGGTCGGCGTCCGGGCTGTAGTACTCGCAGCTCAGGACGTCGTCGTAATCGCTGCTGCCGCGGAAGTGATTGCCGCCCATGACGTAGAGTCTGTCCCCCAGTGTGCACATGCAGTGGAGGCCGCGGAGCTCCTTCATGTCCGCCCGCTGGCTCCAGGCGTCGGCGGCGGGGTCGTAACACCAGAGCTCCTTCTGGAAGGTGTCGCGGGTGATTCCGCCTGTGTGGACGCATCAAATCAATAACAAAACTTGAATTTTTTCGCCACAGCTTAAACACTAAAAAGATAAAACTCCTGAACTGAGGCGAATGAAGCTAAAAAGGGAGAGATTTCTGCTGTGAAGCAGATCATTTTCTCTGAGCTCAGAAGCACCTCCCTCATTAATGTGGCTAATGTTTGTCACTCCCTGCACCTGTAAAAGCTCCGCCTCAGCAACTTTTTTTCACACTCGGGCCATTTAGCTGATTCCTTCTTACTCTGAAAAACCACTTAAGAATCAGCAATAAATAACGATGCAAATGCTAGATATGTTCAACCATCACGTGTACTCTTTCAGCATGCACAGAAACCTGCTACGGTGGTGCTAGCAGTTGCTCTTTAAATGTTTTTGTCCTGTGAAGCCCATCAACCGCAGCTGTTTTGGTTTCCTGTTTCTCAGGCCTAAATGTGCGACGCTCTGCACCCGAAGCTACAGCAGCCATTTATCAGCTGAGGTTGCTAGGAAACCCGCCCAAGTTCAGCCTCGCAAGCTCTTCTGCTCAGGAGGAAGCGGCTTCAAACGGGTCAGCGGGAGAACGTTTGACCTATTCGGCTTCATGTCTCGGATGTCAATGGAAATAGTTCGCCCTCGCTTTGTGCACAAAACCGGAGACACGCACCGGTGGTCTTAGCAAAACTAAGTGTTTGTTTCATTTTAATCACACCGTGAGGCCCTTTTTGGCATCAGAACTTGCATAATACTTGTCTCGTTTTTTAGTTCTTTTGACATAACTTTGTTGGGTTTAAAAAAACAAAGAAGTTACACAAACAGTTGGTATTTTGGGTTGTTTCCCAGAAATCGTGACTTATATTTGTTTGTGTGGTGGGAGGGAAGTGACATCATGTCTAAATTTAAAGTTTCACTCTGTGAGCACATGATGTGTGTGCTAACTGCCCATTTCTAGTAAAAAGACCAGTTTATCTTTGTCCATCGGTGTTTCCATACCTGAAATATACATGAAATCTCCATGAACGGTGCCAGCATGTCCGTAATGGGGCTCCTTCATACTAGTGACAAAGGTCCACTCGTTTTTCTTCATGTTGTAGCACTCCACCGTGTCTGATCCGGGAGACAGATGTAAGACCAAGAGCCCACGATGCTGATGAACATGAAAACAACAGCAGGGCGGAGCTTACCGATCTCTCCCGCGGTGTTCCTGCCTCCGACGGCGAAGAGTTTCCCTGCCAGAGCGCTCAGGTGGAAAAAGGTCCTTTTCTCGTTGAGGGAGGCGATTTGGAGCCACTTGTCGAAGCGCGGGTCGTAGCGGTAGGCGCTGTCTATGGCTGTCTTTCCTTTGGTGTCATAAGTGCTCTGGCCTGAGGGGCCAAGACCAGAAAGAGAAGTGGAAAGATGAGATGGGGTCAGAGAAGCCGTTCCCAACCAAAGTGTCGGTGTTCTGACCTCCAACGATGAAGAGGAAACCGCCCAGCAGTGCCACGCCGTGCTGGTAACGAGGCTCCTCCATGGCCTTCAGCGCCCGCCAGTGTTCGAACTTTTCGTCGTACAGCCTCAGCTCCTTACTCACCACCAGCTGCTGCCGCATCACGCCGCCCAGCACCACGATGTGAGTGGCGTCTGAGCGTATCTGCGTCCGCTCTGTCTGCAGCCCCGGCTGCATGAAAGGCATCATCTGGTAGTTGCAGGCCTCCAGCAGGAGGTTGGCGCAGGCCGTCTCGGAGCGCATCAGGGAGCCTCCCTCCTCCTGGTCGTCCTGGGAGATCTGGAACAGCTCACTGCGGCTCATCAGCGGGAAGCGGATGTGGCGTATCAGCGCGTAGACGGAGGAGCGGCGGTTGGGATAGTCGTGGTCCAGCCACTCTCGAGCGATGTTGTAGAGCTCCACCTCAGAGAAACCCTTCAGGGAGTTGCTGGCCAAGGCGCCGGCCATGGTGGCTTCAGAGAGCTGCAGGTATTGGCCGGAGTCCACCAACACAGCCAGGTTCTTGACCACAAAATTGACTGCACAAGGACAAAAATATTATCATCAGAACATTTGGAACAAAACAAGGCTAGCGCCTTTAGCCAGTCCTCTGATGGTCACCTATGTTGAGCTGAACGTCCTCTAGATGCAGGTCTTCAGCGACGCGTTCCACCTCCACACAGTTGTCCACGGTGATCTACGAGAAGGCAGAACCACTGTGAAAACTCTGAACATTCTGCACGTGTAGGTCATCGAGGCCTCCTGCAGCGGATAATTGATGCCGAGAGCAAAGACGTTAGAGAACAGTGAGGAGCAGAGAGGAGACTGGCAGATTAATGAGCTGCAGCGTCAGCAGATGCGTCACCTCAGCCTCACCTCGCTGATTAGAAGCCGATTACAGAACCTCAGGACGGGCATGACCTGCAAGAAGTTTGCAGCCTCCAGGGTGTCCTGGAGATTACCCATATCCAGGCTGACTTTGGACGTGTAGATGAAATCTATAATGTTCTTCAAGCCCAACTTTGTGACCCCATGCAGTTTGATCTCGCTCATCTCCTGCTCCCTCATGCCTCCTGGGGAGGGAAAACAAGCAGGGAGAGATGAAAAGATGAACGGGTGATCCCGCGCCGCTTCAGAGAAGATTCCCGTCCGGCACGATGTGCCCAGTCAGCAAGATTCAAATGAGGCAGCGCCGGCCTCCGTTGGAGGACAAAGTCAAATGCAAATATCTGTGCCGACAGGGACGGAAAGAACACCGGGCAAGTGTAGCGTTTGGTGGGAAACTGTCGTCTGTTTTCAGTAACGTGCCATTTTTATTTGTTGCTATTGAAAAACTCCCGGGGCCTCCGTGTCCCCCCCCCCCGACTCGCCTGTGAACATGGCCTTGAAGTAGTCGCTGGACAAGGCCATGATGACTCTGTGGACGCGGAAAGTTTCGTCGCTGTCGCCAGGAACCAAGACCACGTCACAAAGGGTCTCGTCCGTCCGGAACCGCTCAAAGCCCTGCGGGAGGAAAAGTCCAGTGAGTATGCTCCAGTAGAGGATAGTAGGGAGGTTCCAAAGCAGCAAACGTGGAACTTTGATCATAAAAACCTGTCCATTTTACTATCTCTGGCTACAAATGTACCTGAAGCAGATCTGTTCCGTGTTCGGCACTGCTGAAGACTTTGGCCAGCGGCCGAGGGGGAAGTTTGGGCTTTGTGGCTTTCTCTGGGTGCTTAAGTGGCGGCTCCCTGGGTGGGAGGAGGAGAGCCGGAGCCGAGGTGGCAGCTTGCTCTGCCAGTGCATGAAAATTGAAAAGCGTTCAAATCTGGACGAGTTAAAAGTCAGATCTGTTGTTTGATTCCCAGACTGAAGGCTAGCGCAAACACACCTTGCTGGGCAGGTCTGTCCGGCAGGGCGGGGAGCCTCTCAGGCTGAGCCGGAGGTCTGGGTGGATCCCTGGACTGATGCCTGCCCAGGCGAGACAACCTGCGGCTCAGCCTCCCTGACCCACCGTCGTCTCCGTTCCCCCTGCGGAGCAGGAGGTACAAGAGAATCTGGGAGCCGTTTGAGCTTGAATAAAACACCCTAATCTATGATGGAATCTTATTCATAGCGCTACATGAGCAAAACAAAGAGATTCCGGAAATCGAAACAAAAAGGCAGCAAGAAGAACCAAAAATAAAGGCCCCAAGAACGGAGCCCTGCTGCACATGAACTTCCATTCTGTTTTAAAAATGCAGCTAAATATTGTGGTTAAACATCGTTTGTTCCCTAAAATCTATGTGTAGGTTCTCAATCATCTTGGACAAGTCCAGTCGCACGCAGAGATCTGACCCGGGGAAATAAAAGACTACTTACACCATGTCATTAGCCTCTGGGGGTTGTGGGCTGTTGTTTCGCTGATGAGACTTCCTACATGAAGACGGAATAAAGATGCTAAGTGGACTAAAATAGAATCTCTCAGTTCGACATTTCCATTCGGTTTCAGATATGTTTGTGCATATTAAGGTGTGTTTTCTTTCAGACTTTAGGTGTTTAAGTAATTCCAATTTTCAAACATTAAACTCTTTCTGCTTCAAATCTAGTTGTATAAAAATCCAATTTCATGGCTGGAGTCCAGTTTTAATGGTAGCATGACCAATTAGCCCCAGTCTTTCTTAGATCTCATCCTTTAAAAACCTTATTTTGTGGTCAAAATTTCATTGTTTTCAGATGTTTCTGGCACTTTTTAAACGTATTAGGTGAAAAAATGACTCCATTTTCAACCTCTGTTGGTATCATTGAAGATGCGCTTTAGATTTTCTGGACTGTTGATGGACAAACATCTAAACATGAGTTAAGAGCCATTTTACTTGCTAATGTTCCTTTACCGTAAACCATCCAAACCCCTTAAAAATGACAGTATTTTGCTCTTTTTATTGTTTAAGAGCGGCTCCGTTCGACGTACCTGGAAGAAAACTTCCTCATCAGACTGGACCTGAGGCCTCCCTCCAGCCTGTTGACGTGTCTCGGTCCACCTGCTTAGAAAACTGAGCAGCAAATGTCTGCTGCACTGAGCCGAACGGTTGTCGTCTGAACGCATCCGTGTCGGCATCGCTTACTTCTCTGCCAGAACCGAGACCTCAGCCGCTTCCTGTGGCACTTCCCTTTCTCGGTATCTATGTGTTTCTGCACCTTCTAAAACCGCAGCTCTCTTACTCTTTAGGTGAACAACGTGTATTCGCGTTTTTAAGGTTTATAAAATTAAAACAGGCTTTAAAAAAGAAATAGACGGAACAAGTCAAAAGGCTTCACTCGCTATATCTTCTTAAAAAAAATCTTGTTGTTGTGAAAGTAAATCTAAATTAAATATATGTTCCTTCAGGATGTGATCCAGCTCCCTTCTTTTTATTTTTCCTATTCCTTGGACTGTGGCTGGACCATAAACTGGAATGGACAACACACACCAGGCACCTGTATAGCAGGCTGTACTTCCTGTGGAGACTGCGCTCTTCACTGTGGTGTGCTGGGGGGCAGCTGTGGAAGGACACATCCAGACTGGATAAACTGATCAGGCGGGCCAGCTCTGTGGTCGGCATGAGACGAGGACACTGGACAGACTGTTGGACATCATGGACACCCTTCAGTGAAAGACCTCCTACCTAAATGTAGAACCAATAGGCTCAAAAGCTCTTTAGTGCACCAGGCCGGTACTCTCTGCGAGTCCTCTCTGTGGGGGGAGGAGACAGTCGGGAGGACTGGTAGCCACCTTATAATCTGCAATAACCCACCTAGACCCCCAAAAACTGCAATACTGTGCTTATCTTATTTATTTTACTTATTCTATTCCATTCCTATCCTACTGATGCCCTGTTTTTTGTATTTTAGCACCATATTTTTTATTCACTGTGCACTTTGAGACTTTCCGTTCACTCTTTTGATACTTGATCCTCTTTTTTTCCTCTTTCTGACACCTATTACCCTGGAAGCTGCTGGGAAACGAACTTCCCCGAAGGCGTCATCTCAAAGGGATGGATAAAGTCTAGTCCAAGTCTCTAAGTCTTTCTTTAACAAACACCCTTCCGTCCCGACCCGTTTTAGTGTTCAGCATGATTCAGCTGCATTGGTGTTTGCAACATGCGACAGAAACGCGTGACCTCATCTCTGTGTAAGCTGTTTTAATTAACCACAAGCACAGGCAGCATCTCAAACCCAAGTGTGTGTACAGATCACTGGTTTCTCTTGTGTTTCTCACAGAAAAGCACAAAGTGTGTCAGTTTGGTGAAGAGTGCCTCCGTCCGTCCGTCCGTCCTAAAAGCAAAAACACCTCCACCTCTGCCAAGACCCTGTCCCACTCACACACTCCTGCACGGGTCCGTGTTGGACATGAATGTTCCAGAAGCTGCACGCTTCCCTCCCGCCACGCGTCCTCCTGGCGTCTTTAAACTCTGCTCAATGCTGCCCCCTGCTGGGCTGTTAGAACTTAGAAAACTGTATGAGGTTCCGGTTGATTTCCGCCACGTTCCTGCAACCTGAGGGGCGGAAAGAGTGTTTTATTAAAGACTCGGACACAGAGACGTCAGGAGATGTCAGGTGATCATCTGCTCACCTGACAAAGCCATGGACAGGCGGAACTCGTCGTTTAAGATCTGCAGGACTTCCCTCACTCCCTCCTCTCCCTGAAAGACCAGAAGAAGCAACATAAAACATAAAGACAGAAGGATAATCCGCTACTTTGCTTTTCTACCTTGTACGCGAGGCCCCACACTGCTGGACGGCCAATGAAAACACACTTGGCTCCCAAGGCCAGCGATTTTAACACGTCACTCCCCGTCCTGATCCCCCCGTCCAGATAGACCTCGATCCGGCCTTGCACCGTGTCCACAATCTCCGACAGCGCATCAATCTGTAAGGCGAAGCATGGCGGCATGTGCAGCTGGAAAAAAGAGCAGAACGTCCAGCTCATCCATCACTCTGAAACTGCGAGTAGGTACCGAGGCCGGGCCCCCATCCAGCTGTCTGCCTCCGTGGTTGGACACGATGATGCCCTGGACGCCGTGCTCCACCGCCAGCTCGGCGTCCTCTTTGGTCAGGATCCCTTTGATGATGATGGGCAGGCGGGTGATGGACTGCAGCCAGTACACGTCCTTCCAGCTGATGGAGGGGTCCAAGGTGTTGGCCGGGATGCCGTACTCCTCCGTCACGGCAGCCTCCTGCTTGGAGATTTGGGAAAACCTGTGTGAGCGCCCAGTTTCTGGATCTTTATCCAAATGCGTATTTTCGCACTTTCATGCTGATAACCATCTTACCTGGAAAACGCCATCGAAGTTCTTCACCTTCAGGTGTGGCGGCAGCTTGAACTGGTTGCGGATGTCGTTGCGGCGCTTGCCGGTGTAGGGGACGTCCACCGTCAGCACCAGCGCCTTGTAGCCCAGGGCCTCCACGCGGTGCACGATCTGTTCCGACAGCTTGCGGTCCCGGTACAGGTACAGCTGGAACCAGCGGTAGCCGTTTGGCGCGGCGGCTACGATCTCCTCCACGGAGCAGGTGGAGTAGGTGCTGGTGATGTAGCAGGTGTTGAGCGCTTCTGTGGCTGTGGAGATGGCGAGAGAGAGAGCGTTTGGGCTTCTTTCTGCCTGTTTTCAGCCTTGCTAGCGACTCTTTGCACAGTTCTCACCCCGGGCCGTGGCCATCTCTCCTTCATGCCAGGCCAGGCAGTGAAAGGCTGTCGGTGCGATTCCGACGGGAAAGCTGATTTCGGTGCCCTGGATGGTGGTCCGAGTGTCACTGACTGACACGTCCCTCAGGATCCGAGGCCTCAGACGGATCCTGAGGCAGAAGCACAGAGAAGTAAGACGATTTTAAACTTTCAGGCTATCAGCCATCAGAGTGTTCTTTGTATTGCTGGACATCGGAGAGACAAACTGAAATTCTTATCAGACGTTTTATTTTTTAGGTATACATTTAGTTTTTCCTCTTGACACATTCATGAAATCAAACTAGTCAGAGTTTGGTTAAGTTATATAAAATTAAATTGAACTATGTATAATAAAATTTAATTTTACTATGACGTTTTGTCACGTTATATAAGAGTTTTAATCGCTTTACGTTTTAGGGCAAAAAAGTAACATTTGTCTCCATCTAGTGGTGACAACGGGCACTGCACGAATCGTCGCCTCACACAACATTAACTAAAAAAAATAGTATTCTTGGTCACATTTTATAACACAAGTTTCATTTTCCAGAGTCCTCCTGGTGTGTTCTCCAACCATCATAAATGAGGGGAAATAACCCTCTTTGTCGCGGTGCATTGTGGGTTGTGGTTGAGGTCACCAGGGCGACCTCTGCTGGAAGAAACGGCTGGAAACGCTCCCGCGTGTTTCCAGGCTCTTTAGCGCGGCTGTACCTTTTGTAGGCCAGCAGATTGTCATCCCTGGTGCAGCACTCATCCGCTCCGGCGGCGTAATAATCCCAGGTGGCCTTTGATAGATGCTCCTTGGCGTATTCCTCAAAGTCTGTCAGGCATACCATCGCCATCTCCGTGCAGTGACCTCCCTCCCTGAGCGCCGGAGAGCGACAGAGACAGGACAGGAAAAAAAACAGGCGTCAGCACAGAAACATTGGTCCGACGGAGCCGTGCCACCACACCCAACGGAAAAACATCCACTCAGAACGTAAAAGTGCAAATCCAGAGGATCCATTTACTGGAGCCGCGCTGACTCAGCGGGACCTGAACAGTTCCAGGCCCAACCACAGCTAGAGCTAAAAGTGTCCACTTTTCAGCAAAAAAGAAAGGAGAAGAAGAAGAAAAGCCCTCTGGTGATGCAGACAGAACAGCTGAAACGTTAGGGACTCACACGGACGAGCCTCCCATCGGAGCGAGGGTCGGATTTGTGTGCCGGCTGGCAGGAAGCGCAGGTGTGTGCTGCCGCGCTGCCTTTGTGCCCGTCAGGATCAACCCTTCGCGCAGCGGCCATGAAAACCAGCCAGCGTGGACGTGACCCCACGCTAACCTCGGCTTTCATTGTGTTCGCACGCGCTGGAAATGTGCTGATGGGGCCTGGGGCCGCAGCGAGGCCCTTGCAGCTGGTCAGAGCAGGAAGTACTGCTAAAGTACCCCTTAGTATTCTTCTGCTGAGTAAAGTGATGCAAACACAGTACAGCTGAATGGCGCCGTTCGCGGAGCTGCGTTTGCCAGGATACACCACCAGTACTCCATAAAAACGACAACCACAGTACTTGTGATAAAGTGTGTACACACAGCCTGAGTGCAGTACTCACCGACTACAAATACTCATTCTGTCTCAGCGCAAACGTCTCCTCTGCTGACGATTCATAACCTGCGAACACACCACGTCATCACTGCGACAGTGTACACACTCTCATCCAGCTACAGTACTACTTCCAGTACTCCTAATACTCCTGCTGCTGGTGTTACTTTACCTGCTCTTTACTACATCGGTACTACAGTCGTGGGGACGGACGTGGTGTATTTGTGTTGCGGGGCAGTAAAAGGTAACACACTTTACTGTAACAAACTCCTTAAAAATGTTTGAAAGGCTTGAGGGCAGCACGTGACTGAAACAGCTGATCAACATCTGGAGGAGTGCTGTTGCCATAGAAACGCACACGCACAAAAAGAGCCGAGCGGCCGGAGCCGTGTGTGTTGGACACACACCTGCTGGGATCGTCAGGTGTGTCTGGGATGGAGTGATGGCGCTCGCGCGCCCGCAGTCACGTGGCCGCTCTGAATGACGCACAGTGTGCAGGTGATTCTAGAACACCTGTCATTCACGCTGAACAGGGCGTGGTTTTACGTCGGGGGTCTTTGAATAAAAAGCTCCACAAAGAGGAAACAAACACACGTTTCGGTGCCAAATAAATTCAGACGGAGGAGTTTGAGGAGAGGAAATGTGCGTCTTACCTCCACCTGGAGCCCACAGAACGCGCCGGTCACACTCCGCAGGGTGCTGTCGGGGGGCGGCCCGCCGAGGCCCCGGGCCCCCACGCGCGGCCCCCACCCCCACCCCCACCCCCACCCCCCGTCCGGTTGGCTGAACAGCGGCTAAGCCTCTCGTCAGCACTCTGGGCCCCGGCCTTTCTGTGCGCTGCCACACGCCTCAGGCGCGTGCGCGCCAGCTGCTTACAGGGGCAAAAACAAAAAAAAACTCCCCCAAAATACCAAAAACACAGGGGGGGCGGTGGGGGGCCGCTACCTGCCCCGGGAGGAGGCGCCCAGGATGCGGCCGAGAGGGCCCCCATCGGCCCCCACAGGCGGGCTGGGCTTCGGCCCCGAGGCGGCACCAGGCACACGTGGGTCTGAGAGGGCGTTATCGTGACCTGGCCCGGCTCGGCTCGGCACCGTGCCAAACTAAATGATGGCTGAATGCTAAATGAGCATTTGATAAATAAATTAATGAGCTTCTGGTGTCGCCTCCAGTCAACCATCTTCTTTCTGCATAAATTGAGATTTTCTAAGGATTTTCTTCGTGTAGAGGCTGGAAAGTTCCCCTAAATCTTTAAAATTCAAGAAAAGGCTCATAAACCGATTTGCCTTCTCCAAACTCGTGTGCGCGCTCTTGGCCACGCTGTCCAAACGTTCGCGTTTTGACCCACGCCTGCGCCTTTAATGCGCGCTTTTACGCGCGACCCCGCGACGGCTGCCTCCAGACAATAAAAGCTCCCCGTGTTTTTTGCCATGTTGGGATGGATTAATAATAACGATCAAAACGAGTTTGGGGAGGAGGAAACTGGCACGGAAGGAGGCCTTTCATGTGGCGCGGCGCTGACTGTTGCGGTGCCAGCGGGCGCAGCAGAAACGCATCAGCGGCCGTAAACGTCGCGTCACGGCTGAGCGATGGACGTCCACGGGGTTGGATGTCTCGGGGAAATCGAGGCATAACTCAGGCTGCAGTCACGACATGTCAAACTTCCATGATTCGATCCATACGCGCACATGTGCGCGGAGCGGCGGGGCGGTGCGCGTCGTCTTCAGGCGACACGAAGGTGAGACGACGGTTCCGAGCTCCAGACGCGCAGCGAAGGATTCCACGTTTGCTTTCTGGGTTCAGTTTCACCGTTTCGGTGCTAAATGTTGCTTTAGTGGCGCGCACGCGGACCCAACTGATGCGTTCAAAGACAAACGGAGGCAGGAAAGATTGTTGATTTACACGGGAAAGTTGGTAAAAAAAACAAAAACACGATTAATCAGTTATTAGTCATTTAACAAAATAGCCTCAGTGTTAATATTATTTAGTTACATGATTATTGTCTAATACTGAATAATTTTGTAAAACTATTATTACAATCGTGACACTGACGTTTTGCTGAAAAATCTAATGTAATTTTTTTCTCAAGAAATATATTTTTAAAATGTTGATTGAGGAAAACAATGTGAAAATAGATTTTTTTTGGTAAATAAAAATGTTTCATTTGCCTAGAAATATAACTATTTAAAGACTTTACGCATACTTACATTTATTTACAGACTTTAAAGTGCTTTAGAGTGTAATTACAACCCTTCACTATTGTAATATTTTTAAAAAATATTTTAGAAACAAATTATTATTACTAAATTAAAAAAAAGCCGGTTAATAACACAGGTGTGAAAGTACCTGTTTTGGTTCTCGGAAGCCACCGTCTGTTCCCGGGAACCATCTGGGGTGTTACCAGTAGGGGTCGCCACCGCGCGGAGCTTCTTTATCTCCACTATTAAAATGTTTACATTTGCTGTGGACTTTACACATTCTCCAGCTCCTCAAGTCAAGCCTGCTCCTCTCAGCTACCTCCTGACCTCAACCCTGACCTCAACCCTGACCTCAACCCTGACCTCAACCCTGACCCTAACCCTAACCTCATCCCTGACCTCAACCCTGACCTCAACCCTGACCCTAACCCTGACCTCAACCCTGACCCTAACCCTGACCTCAACCCTGACCCTAACCCTGACCTCAACCCTGACCCTAACCCTGACCTCAACCCTGACCTCAACCCTGACCTGAACTCAATTCTAACCTCAACGTTAAGACCAAGTCTTGACTATAAAACAGTCCGTCCTCTCTGAGCAGTGGCAGGAATGTCCTCAGTTTGCTAGTGAAAGGCATCTTCTCATACTCGGTATGTAGAAACACACACACACACACACACGGAAACCACAGAAACCTCCATTATATGCAAAGACTCTGTGATCAGTGAAGCACATCTTGTGTGACCTCTGACCGGGATAACAATGCTCTTCGCCTCGCTCCTCGTCCTCCTCCGGCTTCACGTCCAATCAGTTGCTGCAGAAACGTGAATCCACTGTGACAATTTCTCTAATCATCTCTCTTGGAGCCTTTCTTTAGAAATTATGCAAATGGCGGCGTGTAATAGGATGACCAATTTGAATCAGGCCGAACTCGGTTTCCCTCTGGAGCGGCTGCAGGAGGACGCGTGCACATGGCTGAGGGATGTTGCAAGACTCTGCGCCTGGCCAATATTTAAATTGTTGGCTCTTTTCCTCCGGCGGTGTCGGGTCTCGTTTAGGAATCCCTTTTTTTCTCCTGGTTTTCAGATCTGCAGCTGCCAGAGCCTCAGAATGTTCCTGAATCCACCGGGAACAAAAACCTTAACCTGATTTTAATTTTAGAATCGGGAGCGATCCTCAGAGAGCCGCCACTCGTCCGGAGTCCAAACCTACATGCTCTCAAGTGTCCCAACTGTCCCTAAATGTTTGTCCTCAGGCAGTTTTGGACGAACTGGAGGTGGGATTTGTCCCTTCCAGCCGCTGCGGCTACATCCCTGAAGTGGATCACCATAAGCTTCCAAACGCCCTCTCTGGTCGGTCCCGCTAGCACGAATGCTGACGACGCCCGATTAGGCTGAACAGAGACCAGAAATATCATCTCAGGTTTTCCTCCGTCTGATACATGGCTTTTTTTTTTCCTCCTAAAGAGTTCTAAAGCAAACAGCAGGAAGCCGATTTTATTCTTCCAACGGCTGTTTTTAATTTGCTGTTTTTGTGGATGGAACCGCATTTTTATGAACAATAAAAGTCTTTTTTACAATGAAATCGCAACAGTGCATTTAGGAATCGTCCTAAAGCCAAAACTGGGTATTAGTTTCATCTTTTCTGCCAATTAGCTGCTGATTAAAAACACACTTTCAACCCAAAAGGGCTGAATTAAATGCTCATAACGGCACACAAATGGATGCACTAAAACGACGAATGATGTCACTGTTGACGCATCATGTGTTTCCTGGAGAACGAGGAATCTCTGCTCCGTCCTGCCCGCAGAGAACATCGGCTGAAGAGGAAGACGATGGAGGAAGGATCAACAACAGTCCGTCGCGGCACCAACAGGACGGGTGAAACGCAGGCACCTGATTGTTGGTGGCTGCGAGAACCCGTCCAAACGAAGACAAAAGTGTCTCTTCAACCAAACGCTGCGTCTGCAAACGTCGCTGTTTTTCCCCCCAGACTGATTTCATGGTTTGGCAGACGGAGAGCGGGATTTGTTTTTCATTACGCTTTTCCCAAAACAGCCAAATCAGGATGGGAATGCATGTGTTGGCATGCATGAGTGAGAAAAAGAACGGTTCACACACACACACACACACACACACACACAGATACACCATGTGAATTTAGTGTGTGAATGCATGAGTGGAAGGCCATAAGTGGTGTGTATGTTCATCCCCTTTCCTTCTTCCTCTCCTTCTTCCTCTCCTTCTCCCTCTTCTCTCCTCTTCAGCCTCCTCCAGGCTCTTGGTCATCTCTGCGAGGACAAAGATCCAGCAGAGAGCGAGGCTCTGCTGCTTTAACAAGCTGTCACCCGGAGATGTGATACACACCTGAACACAATGAACACGTGTGTGTGTGTGTGTGTGTGTGTGTGTGTGTGTGTTGGGGGGGACGACGCTGCAGCAGCAACACTGGAGGCGTCTCGAGCTGTTTCCAGTTAAAAGCAGAAGCCTCCACAACAAAGGCGGAGGCTGAGGGAGCCGTAAGCGGGAGAATATCGGTTTTCCTTGGCCTGTGTGATCTGCAGCTCTTACGTTTCAAAGCCGGGCTGGAGTCCCGGGAACGCTGCCTTCCCCTCCGCCTCGCGTCACGTGAGGAAAAAGGGGAGAAGCGAGACAGAAAAGAAATTCCAAAAAGTGTCGGCTGTTCCAGGCTGCAAAGATCACCTGGGACAGACTCTGGCCTGGTCACCAGTCAGCCAGTTCTGGGTCTGCGCGGGAAAAAAGGCCCATCTCGGAGCCAGGGCCTTCCCTGGAGGAGAGGGACGGTGCTGGCTGCACTAGCCTGGATCCAGAAGATCCTGCTGTTTAAGGCCTGAGGCTTCCTGGTGGAGATCTGCAGGATTCCCCTCCTTCCTGCCCTCCTTCCTGCCCTCCTTCCTGCCAGAACCCCCAGCAGCAGCAGCAGCTGGTGGGTGGACCAGAGTCGCTGACAGTAGCTGCGCTCTGGGGGGAACCTCTGAGGTCCCGGAGAGGAAAAATCTTTAGATCGTTTGAACTTCATTGATTGGTTTAATTGGAACGTTTCTTTTCTTTTTTTTTTTTTTCCAGGGAATCAGCAGCCAGTTGGCAAACAGCTACCGGCCTTATTTGCCCACAGAAAACAGACCAATCATCACCCTGACCACAGGAAAACATCCAATCAGGACACTTATCAACCAAACCGTCATCGTAACTACGTCCACAGGCCCCATTAAACCTTCGATTTGCCTTCGGATTGAAGGATAATTAACCCTAACCTGGAAAACTCATCATTGAAGGACATTCAAGGCCTTTTTATTCCTCATATAGGTCCACACGCCACATGCTTTTTTATGAAAAAGCAGAATCTGAATGTTTAAAGGTTCTGGTCTCGTCCTCTTGACGGGCTGGCTCCTGCTGACATGTGGGTGCCGCACCGGATCCAGACCCCAGCCCGTGTGCCGGCGGTTGCCTGTGGTTCGGGGCTACCTCGGCAGGGTACCGTCACGCCGGGGGCCCGTCCAGCCCTGGATGGCTTCGGGGGGGAAGTGCAGAAGCTTTCATGCTGCTTTGACTTCAGATGTAGTTAGCGTGCAGCTCCAGCAGCCAGATGTTAGCCGCCGTCGGTGTTGTCGCCCCCTGATGGAAACCTGTGGTACGGCCGCCTGTTAAATATCAGAAGAAAACAATTAAATGAGTCTGTTTGTGATGGGCAACACATATGAACGTGCAGTGGCATTTACGAGAAACGCTATCCACTGTTATTTTATCCCAGGTCGGGGTTTATTAGCGCTAACAAAAGCATCGGAAAAGAAATAAACCTGGCGAACTGTGGACCGTAATTCCGTCCTGTTCCCCTCTTTTTGTTGTCAGGCAGCTTCTTAGCAGCTTCGGCGTGCACACATCTGCACGGCAGGTCAGGAACCAGGGTGTCGGGCTACACACGGAGCATCAATCTGCCTCAGAAGTGGGCGCACGTGGGAAGAGGATGGATCAGGTGGAGAGAATATGGATGTGCTGTCATGTGGGACCGAGCGGGGTCCTCCCCCCACCCCGGTCCGGGCTCCTCGGGCCTCCTGGACCCTCCGAGGGGCTGAGACGCCTCTCTCCACCGGGTCGGAGCTCCTTCGGGAGGAGGCCCAGCCTGGATCGTCTGCTGCCAGCCGGCGTGAGGGATTGAAGTGAAAAGGAAACATGGCAGCCCCCTTCCCCCTCACATTATAGAGGCTGAAAGAAAGAGGGTGTAATTTGTCATCAACGTCTCAGTCTTTTTGTCTTTTTTATCTCTCTATCTCCTCAGACCTGTCAGAGCTGCTGCACCATCTTTCTGTCAGGCCTTCAGCTGGAGAGGAGCCAAATGCAGACCAGATGCACTCAGATCAGATCACAGCCTGCAGGTTTACTCACAGCACCTAGAATTCATGAAAGCGGACGAGGACGAGCCTTTAGCGGTTCCTCTGGAACCTGTTACCAACCTGGTCCGAGTCTGCCTTCGGGACCCAACTCAAGACTTTTCTGTTCACTAAAGCGTCCAGTTGGCCCCAAACAAAGCGCAGGTAGAATATCAATCTTTTGTTTTTGTGTCTTTAGCATAGCTATGCTAGCTAGGCCGATGCTGCTGGGGACGCAGACATGATCCAGTAGGATAATTCCCTTTCTGTCCTGTCCCCTTCTTCTTCTCCTCCTTTACCAGCCTTTTTTCAGCGGGATGGTTCCTCCATGTAAGCTGGGTCCTGCTCAAGGTTTCTTCCTGTTCAAAGGGAGTTTTTATTTGCCACTGCACACACCTGGGGGTTCTGGCTCTGGGTTTCTGCCTCTGTAAAGCACTGAGAGACAAATTTACCGTAAAAGACGCCAAATAAATAAAGCGGTTTTGTGTGTTATCTTTGCGTGCATCCGCCAGCTCGGTATCTTCTTTTTCGTTTGTGACTTCTTTAAACTCTGGTCCTTCTTCCTCTCCTCGTTACGTTGATGCGACCTGCTTCGCTCAGCAGAAGACTTGCGCTTTTCTTCTCTACACATCTGGTTTCAATCCCGAAGAAAGAAGTAGTGAAAAAAACCCGTCCTGCCTTGTGAATCCATTACTGACCAGGAAGCATCAGAAACCCCTCTTTAACGCTGCCGTTTGTGGACGCTCTCCTCTCAATCCTTGGCTCTATAATCCTTTTCGCCAACCGAGTCTTAGCTGCGCAAACAAACAGGTAACGGATCCCAAACGCAGCGGAGAGGCGAGAGCGAGGTCTCAATCTCTTCCAGATGGCACCAGGAGATGACAATATTTACATCGGCTGGGATTGGTTCCTGAGGTAACGCCGCCGCCTCAGTGACCTCGCTCGCTTGCCTTTTTTCCCTGCGCGGGCCTTGATTAGCGCCGAAGATCTCCCTCCAGAGTGCGCCACTGATGCGCAGATGTGGTGTCACCCCGACGCACCTTCTCCGGATGATAAATCTCCCAGCTCCTCTCTTCCCACATATGGGAATCTTTAGAATATTCCATCCTCGGGCTGGGCGAGCGTCGCACATTGATCAGCGAGCGTTGTTTCCATTAGCGTAACCCGCTCCCCCTCCATTCACCCGTGGACTGCGGTGGAGCTCGTTACCCCTCCGCTCTCGGTGCAGATACGGGTAGTTAGCTTCGTGAACCTTCATTGGCCTGAGGCTCCACACACCCGCCGCCAGGTGGAAGCTCATGCGGGACGATGAGGACGATGATACCGAAGCCTTTCAGGACAGAACTGCGCTCAGCCAGGTGTTCTGCAGCAGACAGGCGGAGATTCTAAAACATGGAAAACAGGAGGTCAGAAGGTGTTAAGCCTTTCCAGACAAACCAAAGCTCCTTTTCTG
Source organism: Tetraodon nigroviridis (assembly GCA_000180735.1). Taxonomy (NCBI): domain Eukaryota; kingdom Metazoa; phylum Chordata; class Actinopteri; order Tetraodontiformes; family Tetraodontidae; genus Tetraodon; species Tetraodon nigroviridis. The sequence goes on along the minus strand of CAAE01014997.1, from coordinate 572,438 downwards.
AGAAACAGCTCTGACACATGTTAGCCCTGCTAACGTGTGCCATTTTTGCTAACGACAAATTATGACCCAGGCTAACTGTTTCAGCAGTTTTACCACAAATACTTGTACTTCTTTTATCAAACGTGCATCTATGATCACGAGGTCGAAGCAGTCTTTGTTAGTGGTTCTTAAAGACAAAATGGGTGATGCTACGAGCTGTTTCACAACATGTGTTAGCTCTTTTCAAATCAACAGATCTTCAGTCCAGTGCAGCAGCAATTGTGCATTACCGCCAGCCGTGCAGCTGAAAATGCGAAACATCAACCGAAAACAAACCGGCCTGTTGCTAGTTGACCTGCTGTCATTTCTCTCTCGCTCTGCACGTTCCTCCTCCCCGCAGCAAGAGAAGGCAGAGGTCAATTAAAGGCAAACAATGAGCGCCTTCTCCAGACAAATATATATGAAGTGATGGTGGGAAGGTGGAGGAAGCTGGAAGTGTGATTACAATAAAACCAGGTGTCGACGAGGTCGCAGGGGCTCCAGGAACCGACCTGAGCAGTGGCGGGTGTGAAGGCCGCTAAATAAACCCAGAGAAAACGGAAAGAACAGATTCAAAAGACCCCGAGCGTGTTTATGGACAGTTTTCTGCCTAATTTATACTGTAAAGTTATTAAGAGGCAGATGTCTGTGCTTACAAGAAGAAGGGATAAGCTACCCAAGGTTTGGGTACCTTTGGGTATTAGTTCCTGTGTGTTAGCGCAGCGTTAGCTTAGTTAAAGGAAACTGGACAACAAGTGTAACAACGCAAGTTGTGCTAAGATGAACTGTTTCTTCAAAAAGCGAACAAAAGGACTCTGAGAAACAAAATGATGGAGTGTTTTCAGGATTCTTTCAACAGGACTCGACACCCAGCGAGAGGAACATGTTCAGGACTTGTGTTGACACAGCGTGTGTGTGTGTGTGTATCTGAAACCTGTTAAACCAAAAGAAGTAAGTGATCCTATCTGATCCTGGATCGGATGTTTACGTATTCTTTTCTTTATCAAAGTCTATAAAGTTTTTACGTGTTCACAAACACATGAAAAAACACACATAAAAAACAAAACAAAACAAAACACAAAACAACCTCCATTTTACACATGTGCAGTATTTGGCACCCCCTACTGCTCAGAACACAGATGACAAGAGTGGGAGAGCCCAGGGTGGCTGTTGGGGAATAAAACAGATGCTGTTTCAGGACCTTCGCTCTCAGTTAAATGCAAAAACGAGCAACGTTGTGGAAAAGCAACTTCTGATGAACACACACACACACAGTGGTGGGTGAGCGCTTCGGCCGCTGCCTCCCTTTTTTTTTCTGTTTTCCAGAGAGAACGTAGGCGCTGACAGCAGTGATCAGGACTTGATGCAGCCATTACACATCTATTCACGTACAAACCCCTCTGTGTTGTCCCTTCATCACATATTCACACAGGAAAGCGAGGCAGAGAAGAAACGCACGGGGACGGCTGGGGTTTCGTGCTGACTGGAAAATGGCTTCCTGCACCAACCGCCAGTGTAAATGTATCTGATTAGAAATATTTGATGCAACCCACCAACTAGGGATGAAAAAAAGAAGTTAATTCAGAAAGTTCGAATCATTTTTCTGCTTTAGTAATTCCAGCCAACAAGCCTGTCATTTTGAAAAGAATCTGTAACTCTGCTGTGAAAACAGACCTTTTTTATTTTACTCAAGCTATTTTTTTGAAACTAACTGCTAACTATTAATATTATTTTTCTTCGCCTATCTGCTGGCCTTCTGTTGTTGACAAAAACACTGTTAGCACGCTGGCTAATTAGAACCAGTCGGTCCTTCTCTGCAGGTTGTGTGGCAGCTGTCAGAGGAGGGAGTTCAGATGTTTCGCATTAAAATCCATCACGCCGCCTAACGGGTTGAATTTAAAAGCCCAGGAATGTTTTACGAAGGGAGACGGAGTCGAAAACACACCAACAAACAGGAGAAAGGAGTCGTGGAAACATCTGAGTTGGGTGTTTCTCAGTGTTCCTGTTAAAGGTGCTGATGTTTGATGGAGTTGAGCTGAAGACCTGTCATCAGTCCTCTCGCTGCTCCAGGGTGTAAGAAAACATGAAAACGCTGCCGGGAAGCAGAATAGATTTACCGGGAATTTTCTGGGGTTCTGTGAATGTCCAGTTTGTCTTCTGGTAACCAGTCCAGAGGCTGGGCTGTGGGGTCAACGGGAACGCCTGAAGGCTACGCTAAAACCGTTGGAGGGAGAGTTTCTGCGGAATTCTGCCCTTGATCAATAAACAAATGCGAAACACACACTGGAAACACACACATAAATGGAAATGACTTCAAAAATCATAAAAGCGCTGGTCTGCCGCTTTGGGTTTAAAACACTCAGACACCAAACTCTGATTTCCTGTTGTTGCTTCTGAGCTCATTTATTTTATTCTTTTTTAAACTTTGTGTTTTAGAAAGAGGTAAAAAGCAGGTTGAGTGGATTTCCATCCAAATGTCCTGTGGTCGACCAGCCTGTGGCTTGTGTGTGTGGATCCTGGCGGGATGGATCCATTTACCTCCGGTGATGGTTTGGAATTGGGTTTCAATCCTTCATGCGTCCATCTTGGATGCATTTATATTCGGCTCGTTGAAACTGGATAGCGACCTAATGCGTCCCCAGATGCGGGGAAGCCTGTGGGAGAACTGTAAAGCTTTACATCGGCGAGCTGAAAACAGGCAAATCATGTCTGCCTTTCTAGATATCAGCAGTTTTCTGGATAATAACAGTGAAGTTTTTATTGGTCGCTTTACTGTTTGTGGCTGTGCTGATGGAGGAGCGTCATGTCCAACACAAACGAGCAAACACTAAACACACAAACATCATTCATGCGTGCACGCTCCTCTGCTACACGCAGGGTCCTCATCAGAGTGACATCAGTCCCCTCTTTGATCTCTTCTCGGCCGGTTTTAGGGAGCAGATCAAAGCCGGGCCTGAAGGCTCCGGCATGGGCCTGATTCTGCTCTAAATTTCTTACAATGCAATAACATTTGATACCCCCCTGCCCCCCCCAGCCGATACAATCAGTCTTCTTCAGTCCCGCTCATCCTGACCCGTCCTCCACCAGCCGGTCTGAGCTCCAGATGGTGCCGAAACCCACCAGCCGGACAAAAAGCGACAAATCGGAAAGCTGGGAGCTGGGAGCTGGGTCAGAACCAAGAAAGAACCAGAACAAGAACCAACCTGCGGTAATCACTCCTGCTTTAATAAAGCACACTTTAGAGGTGGTTTTAATCATCTCACTCCCTTTTTTCAATTCATTTTCTTTTATTCTTGAATATCTGAATTTGCACATGTGAAAGTTATTATCTTGTAAACTTTGCCTTAAAGTGTATATTAAATCAGTGTTCTCACAGGAGCCAACGTCTCTCGGTCAACATTGGTTGATGTTTCTGCACGGTCGACGCTACAGAACGCAGAGACGAGACGGGACGAGACGCGCTGGCCAGAAGAACAGAAGGTTCCACAAAGTCACGCAAATAAATAATGAATGCCAGATTCTCCTAAAAAAACCCCCAACAGTAAAAAAAAACCCTGAATGTTTACTGTTTAATGATGAAATAATGATCTGTGTGTCAGCTGTCCATCTGTCCAAAAACAGTCCACTTGGGTGGTGGACAACCTGCTGATCTCAAACACACACACACACACACACACACACACACACACTGCTTGGTGTGTTCATCTGTTCGCTGCTCTGCTGAAGGAGGTGACGAGCGGCGACGTGACTCGGTGTCCTCGTCTCAGGCTGAGTGATGGACGCGTCCTAGCTCGACTCCTCAGACAGACAGTTGAAAACAGCTCGTTGGGTTCCTGAGTCGGAACGGTGACGTCACGGTGCAGAAATTCACCTTCTAAGTCAACCAGGAGAAGCAACGCTGGCTTTGATTTGATTTTAAAGCAGCCTCTGCAGGCAGAGCCGGCATTAGCATTCGAGGGCCGTTCAAATGGGACTCAAAACAGAGAAAATAAGAACGAATGCAACGGGGTTGCAATGTTGTAAAAGAGCTGAATGTGGAATTTATATCATGTGTCATTTCTGGACTCAGACTCCTCGGTCCAACAGCTGGGGGTGTTTTCTTCCTGCATTTATAAATATGTTAGCACGTCAGACTCTCCTTTATTGGCTGCATCACTTCATCCGATCTGACAGGACCTAATCAGCTCTGTAGGTCTGAAGCACCAGAGATGTTGGACTCGGTGCCTCAGGAAATAATAATGAATATGGAATAATAATCGATGTACTTTGTTCTGCAAATGCAACCAGATGCAAAAGGTGCATGAGGAAGAAATAAAGAGCAGATGTCAGTAACTTAGAGACGAGAAGGGCTGGGTCTGCAAACATTCTGAAGCCATACTCTGTGTGTAGTATAATCACTGTGTACCAGCGCGTTGTAATGAGGGAAGGGTATAAACGAGTTCTGCAGCTGTTCCCTGGGAAACCACCAGTCTAGACACAATGTTACTTATGGACAATGAGGAAATTGCTAAAGTCTGTCACATTTCTGCAGCCTGCTGCATATGTGGTCACAGGAGAATGTATATTTACATATCTTCCTCTTTCACAGGCAGAACAGGCCAAACAGCTGAAGAGACAACAGATGAATCTAGTGGAATTTAGAGACAGGGCTTTTTTTTTCAGATCTTCTTGTGTATGGTAACCAAAATCTCATTATTAATACATTTAAAAACAACATAATTTTATTATTAAAAATAGGTTAGTATTCAGCAAATGTGTGCTTTTTTTTAACATTTCTGTACTGATACTACTACCACTACTACTGCTACTGCTGCTACTACTACTACTGCTACTACTACTACTACTACTACTACTACTACTACTACTGCTACTACTACTACTACTACTACTACTACTACTACTACTGCTACTACTACTTCTAGGAAAATCAATGACGTCGGTAATTTACCAGCGCTAAAGATTCTCACTTTTGTCCTTTTAAAGCCGCCGTAGTCTGACGTCACAAAACAAGATGGCGCTGCCCGTTCGGACAAATTACACATTTCTGCTCGGATTCATTCAGAAGTTCCGATCATCCAAAATATTATTTTCCTCCGTCGCCTGTCCAGAAAACAAGGTAAGAAAAGTTTGTTTAATCGCGGACGCTGGTTTCTTTTTGTTCTCGGCTTGGTTTCGAATAAAACGTTGCTGGTTGGTGTTCTAAGGTTGTCGGGCTGAATTAGCGAATTTAGCTTTTTTCTGTGTATTATTTCGCTTTATCTATCGAGGGCGACTAATTTTCTTGTAATTATTTTCTATTTTCTGTTCACAACAGAGTGACGGCAAGAATTTCGTTTATTTTTTATTTTTCCCTAATCGGTATAGTTGAATACGGAGCAACTTTGAGGTCGATACAAATGTGAAACACGTCTGTGAACGCTCTTTTTGACCTTGAGATCAATTTCAGTCACCTCATTATTTCGCTTTTACACCCTATGAAAATCCTCTTAAACTTATTATCTCGGTTTCTATGTTCAATGCATAGTCCCAGTTTTCTTTTTTCTTCAGTAAGTTTAATAAATTCTATATTAGTGGAAGCAATATTTGAATTAATATTCTAGTTACGAATTAAGAGTGATTATTAGCTATATGTTATAAGTTAAATCACATTCAAGCTTTATCTGTGTGTGTGTGTGTATTTTTGTATTTACACACACACAAAGCTAAAATGTAATACATTTGTAGCTAATCGTCACTCTTAATTTGTACCTAGAATTTTGTAGAGGTGTGGGTGGAAAACAGATTAACTGCACATCATTTTTTAAAATTAATGAATGACTGTTGTACTTTATCAACCTGTTTATTTATATGAATGATCCTACTTTTTAAGTAATCAGACATCCAGTGTGAATGGCTGATAGTGTTTTTGGGTGCTTTTCTGGGGACCAGGTCCAATTTTTTGTAACCTAAAAAAAAGAATTTTCTTAAGTTGGTGTTGTCAGACCTGCACTAAACCTGTCAAATTCAAGCAGTAAAAATTCAGTCCAGCTTTTTAGAAAGTTATTTTTTCACTCTCTAAATCTTTTTAAATTCAATATTTTACAGATTTGTTGTTGTTGTATGCTAATCATGGTGTGTATTTAGTGTGGCTTCTCTTTATTCGCTGATCATATATAAGTGATGGTATAACACGTTATAATGACGACTGGTGTCGGTTTTATATGGGTCTAGTCTGTATTTTTTGTATATTTTAAGAATATTTTTGCTGTTCTTTGTAGTTGCACAACTTGATGCTTTGATTTTGTTTTTACTTGCTTAATGTGAAACACACATGAAAGCAAACGTGCTAATAATGAACACCCCGGGCAGATTAATCCGCTCAGCGCTCTGAAATCAGACGCAGGTCCTTGTGTCGGCTCAGCTCGGCCTGTTTGTGTGTTAACACTCTGTTTAGGTTCGAGTGTGTGTTTGTGAATACTTGAGGATTTGTACGAGGCTGTTTGGGCATTTAGAGCAGCTGCTTTCAGTTTTAGCCTGGGGAGTTTCTGGAGATCCATCCGAGGAGGTGTGGGGAACAGATGAGGGCGAAGATCAATAGAGGAAAGACTGCACCACGTTGAAATCGTGCAAATCTGACAAAAATCAGAGAAAGATTTTCATTTCATGTTCTACCTTTTCTTTGCCTCTCATCTGAGTGTATTCGCTTCGTTTTTCTCTCCTTCGTCTGACTCCTGTCTCGGTAGCGCTCCAACCGTTCAACATCTATCCTGAACGTACTGGAGAAAGGCACCTACTGTAACGCGTGACTCCCTCTTTTCTATTATTCTGTCTGGTTCAGAGAAGTAAATGGGGTGTTAAGGCAAACAACGAGTCCCCGGACACACATAAGTCAGACCGGGGCCTTACGGTGCAACAGCCATGCTAATTATTTAGCTGTTCGTGCATTATAGTGTCATAAAAACCTCAACCGGCTGCCCCAAACGGGGCGAAGCTGCTTGACGTACGAGCTGTAATCCCCTGCTCATGTTCACTGCTGTCCCAGCTGTGTTTGGTTAAAGCGGAGAGGAGAAGAGGTGTGTGACCAGGACTGGAAGTGTTTTCCTTCGTTCTTTCTTTTTTCAGGGGACTCGAAAGCATCACAGCAGAACTTCATTACCAGCAATAACATCAGAAATGCTGTAATAGTGGTTTAATTTTCTCCAGCGCGCTCACAAAGCCCAGAGGTGTGATGTGCGTCAGGCAGAGAGGCTGTTTTCTCTCCTGTGCTGGGAAAAAGGCGACGGAATGAGAACGAGATGAGGTGCGATCTCCGTCAGAGGCCGATCTCTCCGATATTTCAAACAGCACGGTGCGTTGATGGACTGAGCTCTCAATTTTCATTTCATTTTTAATGTAATTAGGCCGGTCGCGGTGGTTCTGCCTCACACACCACCCGCAAGGCTCCCCCACACGTCAACATCTTGCTTTCTTTGTTGTTTTTGCTGCTTCTTGTCGTTTTTTTTGCCCGAGTGCATCCCGGCCGTAGCTGCGCTGGGACGGCGGCTGCAGGTCCTGCGGTCTGTGCGTCCAGTTAAACTTTGACATATTTATTATGTGCGTGCCGGCTGGTATTTGCAGTTTTTGACTTTTATATGTTTTTCAAGTCTGATCATTTCTCCTGTCATTCATTTGTTTCCAGCCGGGGGAGAAAAATCGGAGCGTTTCTTTTGTAAACACAGATGAAGGAAGTGGGGAAACGGAACCGTTTGAAGCCATTTTGAAGGAATGGAAACAAGTAGCTCTGGCCCGAGCGTGTTTATCTAACGGGGGAGAGAGGTACCTATGAATTAGGCTAGTCTTGGCTATTCCAGCTGCACACAGCTGCTTTCCATGTGAGCGCACACACTAACTGCTCACAGGCCTGCCATGCTGGTTTTAAGCCCTTGGAAGATGAATAAAACCTTGTGATTTGGGATTATTAGAAGAGCTGGTAGCTTCAGGATGGGCGAGGGTTCAGGGCTGTTTATGAGAAACGGCCGACTCCTCCGTTTGGTGGTTCGTTTTTTTGGGGAAAGCGCCGGGCGCCAGCGCTGAATTCGACCGACACCTCTGCCCAGGCCTGAAAAGCGCTGCATAAACCCGGGTTTCCATCCGCCAACAGCACCTTTTATAGATCTACCTGCTGTGCTGCTTCCTGCCAGTCAGCCGTCGCTCAGAGCGCGACCTTCCTCCCCCGTCAGACACCCTCGCGTCAGCTGGACCGGCCTTCTTTTCCTGCTTGATGCTTTTCTTGCCTTTATAATCACATTAGCAGGTGAGGCTAATAAAGTGCATAAAGGCTCCAAACGTTTAGTTCCTAACGAGGCAGATCACAGCTTCCGCCCCTGCTTGTCTGCCCCCCCCAGGCAGCACTGAAGTCCCTTCTGCCTGTTAGGACGGGAGGCTGGGGGGCTGCCTCCGCCGGCTGGTTATTTTTGGAGCGCCGTCTGCGGGGCAGTGCTGTTTTTGAAGGGCCTCCAGCACCATTAATCAGCGGAGGGACCCCACGGCGCGAGCGGGCCCCGAGCCCTGCCCCGCCACACTGCAGCGTTCTGTTCCTGTACCCCTGCTCTCCGCACAGTATGAAGCTCGGAGGAACCTCATCAATCTCACCTGTCCCACCTGTCAACCGCAGATCTAATCAAACGCTGCTTTGGCCCCCCCCCCTCGCTCGCCTTCCAGCAGGCGTGCAGACGGAAAAAAAAGCCCCCCTTCACAGCCCCACACAGCTGCGGGGCTTTTAAACTCATCATCCTCCTCCGCTTTTCTTCAGTTTGTCACCTGTGATTCTTTTCTTTGCCTGGAGATGCTCAGCTCTGTCGTTGGCGAGAGGGGCGGGGCCTAACGGGGCTCACCAGGCGACCAGAACGGAGGAGGGGAATCCGCTGGTGCAGATGTGTTGAAACCGGTCGTCAGCGCCGCGGCGAGAGGCGTCGATGGGCCCCTTCCTGAGGCGTCCCCCATCCCCAGTCCAACCACAGCTGGGATTCAGGGACAAGGCCCTGATCCCAGAGGTGCCACCGGGAATAACAGCACATCTGGGAGGCTTTGGAGCGCAGGACTCCACACCAGCGTGGAGTTAGCCGCCACTGTGGGTTTAATAAAGACGGAAAACTGGAGGAGAAAGGTAGCTGCTGAAGCTCTGAGCCGAAGGGGAGACTTTACACCACATTCACCCGAATTATGACCAGGACTTTTTGGATTTCCATCGGATGAATCCAGAGGTTTCCGTCCTCATGTGGTGAGACTGGACATTCTCTCCGAGGTGTCCACGCTTCCACTTGTCACCAGTTGTTGCTGCTTGATGAACACACACCTTCGCGCTCCATCTCCGTCAGCAGAGACGTGTGGACGTGTGTCTGCGTCTGTACAAGAGCCGTGTCCCTGTGGACAATACCACACACACACACACACACACACACACACACACACACACACACACACACAAAAACACACAAACACACACACACACACACACACACACAGACACAGACTTCCTTAATCTTTTGCTTTTGCAGCACTTCAGTGTGGCTACAGCTGGCTAGCCTCGTTGTCCTAGCACTATCTAGTTCCGATCAAAAACGTAATCATTCTCTTAGCAAGGACAGCTCTCTAAGCAAGTTAGCTTAGCAGAGACAACCTTTTAGAGACAACCTTACTCATCACTTGCAGCCATTACGGAGGTGTGCATTCAAAGACACTTGTTCCTCAATTGCTAGCATGCAGGTGCGCAGCAAAGTAGCCTTGAGTGTGTTAGCGCCCTCGCCCAGTGGCTAGTTAGCAATGACTCTCATTTGACACCTGATTGGCTCAAATGACATGATTACCATGTCTGCTTGGCTAATGGCTTTCCCCGGGGGACGAGGCCCAGGGGAAACATGTGCTTGGCGTGTCGGCTGGAGGTGAGAACACACATGAGCCAGGCTCGGGGCCCCGCCTGCCCCCCAAATCAATCCTGACACCTCTAAAGAGGCTCTCAGCATCAGCGGCACTCCGGCGCAATTACCCCCGATGGTAATGACATAAAGACCCAGTTCCTTCCTGTGCCTCCTGGCCTGGCCGCAGCCGGCTCCTGCAGGCCAGACGGAACCTTTGGGGACCCGGCTGGTCCGAGAACAGTTGTAACTGGATCTCTTCTGGGGTGAAGGGACGGGGAAGCTGGCGGCTGTGCCGGCGTTATCGGATCTGGGCGGCGTGTCTTCCAGCCAGATTGGGCGTGATGGGGCTGATTTAGCTGTCAAAGGCAACCAAAGAGCGGCGAGGATGTCGGGTTTTAGACGTCGGTCCTGACAACCTGGACCGGTGAAGCCGCAGACGTGTGATCGGCCAGTCGGCTTCTTCCTACTTGCGCCTCGTCGACACGTCCACACCCCCGCCGGTACCCTGCCCCGACCGCAGCACGTCTGTGTCCGTCTCACCTACATGCGCCTGGAGGCGAGGCTGATGTCAACCGCATATTCCACCTCCACGCCATCCCTCACCACCTCTGTGTTGGAGAACCGGGCCAAGCCAAAGAACCCCACCCCTGTCGGGAACGGACCCCTGGCCTCCGCGGTGGGTAAACGGCGAGTTCTGCTCCATCGGACGTCAAATGTGCTGTGGAGCGGCTCTGGTTGTGGTTTCGGTGCAGCGAAAGAGAACGTTTCCCAAAGCGGGCCGATGACTGAAGACACGCGGCCTCTCGGCCCAGATCTGCGGGAAAACCCAACATTTGCCCAGAAACTGGAGGCCTGCAGTCCAGAACCGGGCCCCCGGGTGCTCCCCAGGTGTCCGGCGCATTCATATTCCTGCCGTTCTTCAGTGACCTTCAGTGTTCGGGAGACCTCGGGTTTAGTTGGCCGGGTTGGGGTTGTTCTTGGCAGGCGGGCGCAGGCGTCTCTGCGCCGGCGGTGTTTGGAGTAGAACAGAGGTGCTAGCCATGCCGTCGCGCTCTCTGTAAAACAAGCATGACCGCCGCTGACCCCTAACCCGTCAGGATTGAACACTAACGCCTCCAGTCTGCTGGTGCGGCTGGTTCTGACCGGCTCACCCTTTCAGCCTCAAACTCTGTCGTTTATCGGATTTGTCTTTAGCTTTAACGTCACATAGGTCAGTTTATAGGTCCTGATGGCAGATTTGGTGATGTTTTACAACTATTTTTGTTAAAAGTTGATCCAACCCTGCTGCTCCTCCTTCACAGGAGCCTCCAGGAGGTGGGCGTGTGTTCTCCGGGATCCAGCCCACCGGGGTGCCCCACCTGGGCAACTACCTGGGCGCCCTGGAGAACTGGGTGGCCCTGCAAACCCAGAATCCCTGCGTGCTGTACAGCATCGTGGACCTGCACTCCATCACGCTGCCGCAGGAGCCGGCTCAGCTGAGGAGCAGCATACTGGACATGGCGGCCAGCCTGCTGGCCTGCGGCATCGACCCGGAGAGGTCCGTCCTCTTCCAGCAGTCCCAGGTGGACCCGCCGTCCCCACGTTTACGTCCTGTTAGCATTAGCTCCCTAGCCTGTCGCGTTTGTTCGCACTTATTTAGCCGCTTAATCTGCAGTTATACACGAGGTGCGTAGATATCCGCCTGCTGTTTGTTTTTCGCCTGTTGCTAATATGCTGACTGGACTGATGAAAGCTCCAGTTGCTTTGATTCTTATCTGCGCTCGTCACATGTACGGTGTGTGAGAGAGGCGTTTAAGTCCAACACACACACACACACACTCGGAGCCTTGTTTCTCATTTGTGTTTGTCTTCTAGCCTCCTAACTTGGCAGATAGCCGCCTGCTCCACCAGCGAAAACACCAGTCCCTCAAAGAAACACACAAGAGCCCAGCTGAGGGCAGACGTGTCAAAAATGGATGGATGGAGAGAGCAGATCCTTTTTTGGAGAGTTTTGGAGACGCACCAGTGTTAGCAGTTAGCTAAAGTCCTGTAATTAGTTGCTGAAACTCTCACATATTCAACAACATTAGCACATCCTCGCTTTCATGACCTCCTCATCATCGTTTGATCTTCACTTTTTATGATGTTGCGTTTCCGGCCGTATCTCCTCACTGTCGGGCCTGTCATCACCATGTGTCTGCGCTGTGTAATCAAGACCGGCTCATACACGGTTTTTGGGCTTTGGGGCTAAATCCTGGTTTATGTCCCTGCTGTCACTCGGCCCAGCTCCGCGAGTGTAGAGAGCAGAGCAGCGTCCTTATTGGCCGTAAACCCGTGGGCGTGTTTTCTGCATCTGTCTCGCTCTGACAGTGTTCTTCGTTACTTTTTACGCGCTGCGCTGGATCTGGCTGGTGGTCACTTGGGAAGTGCACAAAAGAAATGTCAGTTCAAGACTCCACCACTTGGAGGCGCTAGGGAGTCACCGCTGTCGTCCCCGGGCTCGTCTATTAAACCCCTGTTAAATATAACATTTATGAGTGTGTGAAGGAAGAGAACGGAGAGGAGGAGGGGCAGTCGTTGGTGTGATGGCTCCCCTCTCAACCCGCCTGTGGCCCCTCAGGTGTCCGAGCACGCCGAACTCTCCTGGATCCTGGGCTGTCTGACCAGCATGCCCCGCCTCCGGCAGCTGCCGCAGTGGAAGGTGGGACTCTGACCATTCCGCCTGACCTTTCACCTTTTCTCTCTGAGGTTTCTTCTCTCGTTTCCCCCTAAAGATGAAGAGCAAACAGAAAAACGAGGGCAGCGTTGGTCTCTACACGTATCCAGTCCTGCAGGCGGCTGACATCCTCCTCTACAAGTGAGCGTCTTCCTGGGTTTGCCTCCTCCGTCTTAGATGGGACCCGTTTCCACCTCCTGGCCTGAAGGAGTGTGTGAATTCTCACAGATCCACTCACGTTCCCGTCGGCGAGGATCAGGTCCAGCACCTGGAGCTGGCTCAGGATCTGGCCCGCATCTTCAACGGCCGGTACGGAGAGCTGTTCCCTGAGCCCAGAGCGCTGCTCAGTAAGACACACACACACACACACACACACACACACACACACACACACACACACACACACACACACACACACACACACACATACATGCATTCTAGTGCCATGCAGTTTAGCTAACATGCTAGCAGAGTGCTTGAACGTCACTGATCTGGCTCTACGTCTTTTCCTTTAAAACGTTTATTGTTTTGCCAGCAAATGTAGGAAGAGGAAATAGTTTTTTTTTTTTTTTTTGTGGGGGGGGGGGGGTGTTGACACACGTGTGACATGCTCCGAAACCCCAGTTTCATCCCAGGTTCTGTCGACATCAAATAGATCCAAGATGAATCCGTGCGGGCAGGCAGCTTTTATTAAAGTGCGCGCCTGTGTGTTCTTACTTATTTCTGCAATGCTTCATCTGCAGAGTGGAGGACGTTTGGTGCGGTCTCCGTGATTTCAAAGGTGTGTGTTTTGAGGGGGTCGGATTTGAATAGAGGGCTCAGGAATGCGTGTCAAAGAGAGTCCTCACAGAGATAGCAGAGCCGTCTGTGTGTGTGTGTGTGTGTGTGTGTGTCTCAGCAGGGGCTCGGCGCTGTTTGACTCCCACTGATGTATCCCATCCTTCTTCCTTTCCTGTCTTTGGCAAAGCAGAGTAACGAGTCTCCCCCTTCCCTTTGATTTTAAACCAACGCTGTGATTTTTTGTGTGTGTGTGTGTGTGTGATTTAATTTCACACAGATCCGTCTCAGGGGTGATAAACATGTGACACATCCACACATGTGGACCACTTAAAAAAAAAGAGAGACAAATCAGAGCGCGCCACATTGTGAAAGTGTTGGTTTGATAAATAGAAAACACTGGCTGTGTGCTCGTCATCTCACACTGAGACGCGTCTGCTTCAGACTGGAGTGTTTTCACAGTCCGACACACACACACACACACACACACACACAGGGAGGTAAAGACTCCTTTTATTGAGAGTTTTGGAGCGTCATTTACTGGTTTTTGCCCTTATTTTTGTCACACTCAGGATGATGCTGATGATCTTGTTGATGATGATGATGATGATGAGGATGAAGATGGGGTTCTTCTGTCCTCCTCACCTCCACAGGCATGACCCGAAAGGTGAAATCACTCCGTGACCCTTCGTCCAAGATGTCCAAATCCGACCCCCACGCCATGGCGACCGTCCGCATCACCGACTCCCCCGATGACATCGCCCTCAAGATCCGCCGCGCCGTCACCGACTTCACCTCCGAGGTCACCTTTGACCCCGAGACGCGACCGGGCGTGTCCAACCTGGTGATCATCCACGCCGCCGTGGCCAGGATCAGCGTGGAGGAGGCGGTGTCTCAGGCCAAAGGGCTGGACACGGGGGCCTACAAGCAGCTCGTCAGTGAGGCCGTCATCCAGAGGTTGACCCCCATCAGAGAGGAGATCCACAGGCTCAGGAAGGACCCGGGTCACCTGGAGGGCGTTCTGGCCCTCGGGTCCGGCAGGGCCCGTGAGCTGGCGGCGCCGGTCCTCAGAGAGGTCCGACAGCGGGTGGGACTGAGCTGAACCAGGATCCTACCATCGCTCGGAGATTCTGCGTCTTCCTGCTGTTTATGGGACCCAAAAGGTTTTCATGGTGAACCGCCGCTAATAAAAGTGTTCCTTCCTAACTGAGGAGGGCGTCTCCGCGGCAACCTGCAGGAAAATAAGAGTCTTTTTAATTTTTTTCTTGAATGGGTGCTTTGTTAAAAAGACAGTGAGCCGTTTAAAGCCGACACTGGCGCTGCAGTCTCCGTCCTCACCACTAGGCGCTGCTAGATCTCACACAGTCACGTGGACGAGGTTTGCTGTCACATGACAAAGTCCCTGTTTGCTGACGTCATCTGCTGCTTCTCTCTGTTGAACCATGAACACGTTTTAAACATTTTGACCATCAGCTGTTCTCCTCACACTGTTTTCTCTGGTCGTCTGTTCAGATGCGATCCCACTTCCTGGATCCGGAGCTCGCGCTGGGTCCCACCTGCAGGAAAAAAATGCGGGTTGTTAAATTAAAGGAGCCACGCACGGACGCGTGGGCGTCGAGCCCGTGCACGCACAGGATGACGTCAGGGTAAAGAAATTGTGGATTGAAATTTCAAGAAGCTTCCTCGCGTTCGTTTCCAGCGTTCCCTAAATGAGCGGAAACTCCTGAGCGATGGCGCCTGTATGGCCGTTTCCTGTGCGGACCCATCCCGAGAAATTTATATAAAATACAAAGAAAAATTAATTTGAAGATTTAAATCATAGAAAAAAAAATTTTAAATTACATTTTTGATTTGGATTTATACTAAATTGTCTATTTGTTTAAATTAATTAAATATTCGTCATTGAAGTCGACGGTGCGGGACCGGTTCCGCGCCCGGTCGGATCTCTCGGGCCGGGTGCGGTCCTCCTCGGTGTCGGGGAACGCCGAGCCTCCGGTTCTGTTGACTCCGGACCGTGAGGGGCGTCCAGCTCGGCCGCGGTCCTCGCCTCCGCGGCTCCGCTGTCTCCACGCCGGGTTTGGAGCCTGCGGTGCTGCGTGGGCTGCGGCTGGGGCGTGCGGGAACGACCGCTGTCGCTGTGGGTGCTTTACGGCTTCGTCTGCAGGGGTCACGCGGGGTCAAAGCCTTCCCGCCCTAATTGGACGTTAAAGTCACGTTTGGTCGTTTCCACACGCGCCGCACGTGCCTGCTGTGGGGGTTATCCGGTGAGATTTGGGGGGATTAGGGTTTATGTTTTGAGGAGATCGCGTATTAAAACGTGCCGAGGCTCCGCGGACCTGACCCGGTTCGGTTCGGGTGAGACCCGAATGGTTCCGATGAGCTTCGGCGACTTTCCTCCCGTGTCAACGAAGCCACCGGCCCTGGGATCCAACCAGGTTTACTTCCAGCTTTTACTGCCTGTTTTTTAACGAGTTCTCTTCCTCGGGTATTTGAACGCACGCTCGCGCGCACAAACACGCGCCTTTACCGTTCCCGTGTTACTTTGTGCGGAGCTTCGATTGTCCCGGCAAATGTTGGTGAAATGAATACGTGAAGGTCAGACTCAGATCAAGAGCTTTGTTAATTCAAAGCTAATTCTTTAACTAGTTTATTCTAGTTTTTTTCGATGAATCTGCGCGTGCTCGCCTCATTTTCCGCAACAAACAGGAATTTATCTGGAAGGCCTCCCCAACAGGGGCCTGGAAAAAGTTGTAATATTACCTCTGCGGCCACTAATTTACTTTACTATTTTATTTACAATTTGCTGAAATCTTTAAAAATAATTCAGGAGCGTAATTCTGTCGTTTGAGGTTGGTGATAAATACCTCTCGACCGCTCGGGTTGGACTAACCCGGGCTCCCGTCGGGATAAAAAACAAAGGTTTTCCTGTTGCAGACAAACATCCGTGGCATTTAAAAAATATTAAATCGAATTGATTTAAATATATTGTAAATATATGTTAAATATATTGTTTTTTATTTGCATTTTGTTTGTGCGCAAAGACGCGCAGTATCGACAATGTTAAAAACGTTTCTAATCGTTTTTCAAACTAAACTAACACCTTTTATCCCCAGCACAAAAACAACACCGTTTTTCCTCCATTTCGGTGCCTGAAGTGAATTCGCGTGAAGTCTCTTTCGGATATCTGGCCCACCGTCTTCTGGGTCCGGCTCGCTCCTTTTCGCTGAGTCATAAAAAGGGCTTTTGCAGATTGAAGATGTTGACAGATATTAAAACCGAGTCCTGTTTGATTCCCCCTCAATCCCATATCTGTCACCAGCGTGTTTTTTCCGTGCTCGGATTACAAACGGGCCTTTTCACGCGCTAATCTGGACCCACGCGGCCCGGGCCGCGGCCCACCTGTCCCGCGGCTGCGGCCCGCCGCGGACACCTCAGCTGTCGGCGTCTTTGGCTCCAGCCAGCGCCGGAGCCAGCTGCCCGGTGGGAAGACGCCCATCACCGACGCTCGTCCGACCGGAACCAGGTTGGATGCTCAGGAAAGTGAAGCGGCGTGAGCTCAGTAAAAACCTCATGATACCAAAATTCACTTCTTTCACATTTAGAGATATTTGCAACTGTGATGCACGTTTAGATGAAAATCTTTGCTTATTGTGGTCTTCTTAATTATTTTTATCGTTTTTTTCCTCCAACAGGCAACCTTCTGGAGTCGGACCAGTTTGGGGCTCCAGTCCGGATAACGGTTCCTCTTTGGGATCCCTCCGCTCCCATTGGACGAGGCGCCGCGTCTGGCTCCCTTTCTCTCCTCCTGATTGGCTGCGCGGGTTTTGACGAGGCGCGGAGGGCCGCCCCGGGTGCCTGGGAAAAAAAAATCCCCTCCAGAAGTGAGTATCAATCAGAGAGGAGTTCGGGGGGGACAGAAAGAGAAAAGAGGAGCGCGGAGTGGAAGGACGGAGAGACGGAGCGCATCTGAGCCGCCAGCCGACATGCGTCCATCCGGCCTCCGAACTCTGACGCAGCGTTTCTAGTCTCAGTGGGATTACTTTGGACACTCGGTGAGTTTGCGTCCTGCAGTAAATACTGATTTTTTTTCCCCCCTATTTTTTCTCCTTTTTTGCTGATTTGCTTCACCACGTTGGACGGACCGAGCGGGTTTTTGGCCGCGTCCTACCCCCCGTCGGGTGGATTTGTGAGAAATGAGTGAGAGGAGGCGATCTGCCGCCGCTCTAAGCTCCAGAGCCCACGCTTTTTCCGTGGAAGCCCTGATCGGCTCCAACAAGAAGAGGAAGCTCCGGGGCTGGGAGGAAAAGGAGCTGGAGTTGTCCATGGAGAGCCTGGCCGCGGACGGAGAGGACCCGGCGCACTGCCTGGATCTGGACCCGGACCCGGGTCAGTGCGCAGACACGCACCACACCGCTCAAACGTCCGGATCCACTGCACGCCCACACGCACTGACGAACGCGCACACGGCTCCGTGACCCAGAACCGCGCGGAGGTTTTTCTGGGTTGTTTTGATTGAGCGCACGCCCCCGATCACCACGACCCGCGACCGTTAGACAAAGGTGACATAATTCCGATTAGATGGGAATGGCGGGTCCAGCCTTCGGGTCACAGCCTGATCTTCGCTGGAGTTTAAATCGCTTCTCGTCGTGCTGCTGCCTCGGCTGTGGTTCCAGGCCCGCTGGCAGAACGTCTCCTGGCTGCAGCTTTGAGTTCTCAGCGAAGCTAATTTCAGACGCGCCGAGCGGGGCGATTTTTCCGCTAAATCAGCCCCGAGAGCGCCCGCCCCGCGCCGCGTCTTCAGATGAGTAAAACAAGATAAAACAGACTTCGGAGAAGAGTTTAGAGACGCAGAAAAATCCAACGAAATCAAACAAAGGCGCGTGAAGACAGAAAATTACCTAAACTCAGGATTTTAAGTCTGTTTATTGACTCAAATAACGAGAAAAGCGCGTAAAAATATTTGCGTAAATTTAGCCGTTAAAAATCCGGTAAAAAAAAAAAATTGAATTTGCAGAATTTAAAGGTAAATTCTGTGCAGCGGAGGTGGGAAAGCTGCAGGTGTCCCGCAGGTTTACCCGCCGGCTCTTTCCTCCGTCAGAAGAGCGAACCGGTGCTGAGGAGGAAGCTCGTCAGAGCCGCTTTCAGCCGGCACGTCAACACCTGGAGGGCTGGTGAACCGAGCTGCGCCTGCAGTCAGAGACAAAACCACGCCAGGTTTCCTGAAAACCTCTTTAATTTAATTCGAATTAAAAGCCGTTCCTTCCTGGACGCCGGGCCCTCTTCCGCAGCCCGACCGCCTCCGCGCATTTACGCACGTCTTCTGACGGAAACACGGGTTTCAAAACAAACTGATGAAAGGGAAAAAACCACGCGTGGTCCAGATAGGCTGGCGTGGGGAGGTTCTGTGGCCGTGGCTGACATCACTGTGGAAGTGCTGCGGTGCAACGAGGTGACGGTGACGGGCGGAGCGTCCACGACGCTGCGCGGCCCCGAGTCTCCCTTTCTCCTGGTTCGGAGCAGCACAGAGGCCGCTTAGTCCATCGCTTTCATTTTCTCCTGGAGGTTAGGAGATCCAGGCGGCTCCCGGTTTGCTCCGATCTGACAGAAACCCGTGGTCCGATTCTGTGGTTGGAGAGGATTCTTTACGGTGGGATTTGTATTCCCGTCGGCTCCAGGCGAGCTCGGAATCCTGTTGGTCGTATAACACGTTTATTAGCTTTAAAGAGCGGGACAGGGCCGAGGCAGAGGCGCGGAGCCCGGACCCGGCTGGCGTTTAATGCTCTGCAGTTGATGTAGTCTCAGACACCCAGCAGCTTCAGGTGGTTGCAGCCCCAACTCACCGTTTCTCCCTTTAAAGAACATTTAAAAACCGCGGAGGAAGAAATGAAACTTTGTGGTTGTGTCTTCTCAATCCAACAATTTAGTTAAAACGTCTCCAAACGCTGCTCTGCTCGGCTAGCGTGGTTGTCTCGACCATTTACTGTTTCCCAGTGGCTCCCAGTTCCCTCACCAGTGCGCGAGCAGGTGCTCCCAGCGCGTGGATTAGTTTACGCACAGATTTCAT
>CAAE01014997.1:493009-548009 GCA_000180735.1 Tetraodon nigroviridis | reverse complement strand
TGGCGCTCGTTAAATCTCCGTACGCGAGACCGTCCTTTTATGTGGACGTTGGTTCTCTTCGCCGGAGCAGCCTGGCTCCTCCGACCCGCCTCATTCCGAGCGTTTGCCGGAGCGTGTCGCAGTCTGCTTTCACAAACACCACACACACACGCACACACACACAATAATAATAAAAACCCACACACAATGCAGGTATTTGTGGGGCCTAATCTAACGAACCGTGGAAGCGCCGCGGGGAAATTTGATGGAACTGTCAATCGAAGCCGAGCTAATTGGAAGCAGACGCTGCGTCAACAGTCCTTTAAAACCAGAACTAGCACGACACACAGCTGCTCTCAGCTGTATCTGTGGGGACCAGGCTGGCCCCGTCGTCCCCGCCTCTACCTGCGGCGTCTCCAGGTCTCCTGCAGTCACTGCTTTGGCCACTAGAGGCTGCTAGATTCGACACACCAGGCCTGGAACGTTGGAACGGCAGCGAACCCTCCCGGCTCCCCGACTGAACGGATCAAAAGTGAAGTTGTGGTGACTTTAACTCTTGAAGTATCTCGTTACCATCTAAAAATAGCTTTTATTTCTAGTTCCCGGGGCTTTGATCTCTTTAGCTCCGTGCGAGAGCCTCTTTGTTGAGGGAAAAGGAGGAACGCACGCGTCCAACGGTCCCGAGCTGAAAGGTTTCCTCCGTCAGGTCGGTAACCTGATCTGCGGTCTGGGCTGGTGTGGTGTCGCGTGCACGGTGTGATGCCGTGCACGCTCCCGGGAAGCGTGTTTCTGCTCTCCGGTGGTGAACAGAGGGAAGAAAGAAGGCATGGTTGTCGGTGAGGAGCTCCGGCCTCCGTCTGTCCCACTGGAGGCTGGATTGATCGCCAGATCAAAGATGAATGGAAGATGAAAGCAGGGAGAACTGATCAGACAGAGTTCCTTTGTTCTTTCACACTTTTACTTCTCCAGTAAGGGAAACAGGGAATTACAGTTTGTTTTTGGTGTGTGTGTGTGTGTGTGTGTGTGTGTGTGTGTGTGTGTGTGTGAAAGCGTGTGGTGGGGTTAGATTTCTGTTTGTTGAGATGCCAGTAAACACGTCCCGAGGGTCGTGCTAGCGTTAGCGCCTGTCTCAGCTAAGCTGCCAATCAGCTGTGCTGAGCTTTTAGGCTGGTGACAAACACAACACGGGCCGACAACAACACCAGGACCAACTGCAAACCAGCTGCAGATGCAGCCAGATGCAGCCAGATGCAGCCAGATGCAGATGCGCTGATCTGACCTCCGACCCCACAAACCGTCTGTGGAAGCATCACCTCAAAGCTAGAAAATAAGCGATTCCATGAGAGCAGCTTTTCCTGTGGGGACAAAGAGGCCAAGTGTTTTTCATTTATCTGAATGTAATTATACCGCACGTGTGTGTGTGTGTGTGTGTGTGTGACTTGGAGATTCCACTTAAAGCCCAACAAGACATTATCCCCGAATTCAAAGCGGCTGAGTTCAGGTCCTAAATCCATAAATTCCACTCGAGCTAAGCTAGCAGAAACTCCGGCCGACCCGACCAGGAAGTGCGTCGATCACATGGGGATCACACGCCGAGGCTGACAGCCAATCAGAGAGAAGCTCTGCAAACACAAACACGACATGAATGGCTGAAAAATGCGGATGGGCGACACCCGACGCTAACTTTGCTGAATGGCCCCAAACGAGGCGAAACAATGGAAGTCCTCCCTCCCTCTCTCTCCCTCTCTCTCCCTCTCTCTCTCTCTCTCTCTCTCTCTCTCCCTCTCTCTCTCTCTCTCTCTCTCTCTCTCTCTCTCCCTCCCTCCCTCTCTTCTGTCTGAGAGCAGGAGCATCTTTGTCGTTGTTTCAGGAGTGAGTGATGACTCCGGCAGACTAAAACAACTTCTAGTGTGAGCGAGGCCAGAACTAAAGGCAAACAGCTGTGCTTCACACTCCTCCTCCACTCCTCCGCAGCCTCGCTCGCCCCGTCCTGCCTTTCTGACCTTTGTTGTTGCGCATTGTTCCCCCTCGTTCTGCTTTTGCCATCGTCGTGACAGTAAAACTTCTCTCCTCCTTTCTTTCATCCCCTCTTTCTCTGGTGTCACCCTGCTGTTTCCTGGGCGGGACGTCCCAAAGCACCAAATCATCAAATATTACGACCGGCCTTAATTAGGAAGTATGCGGCCGAGCGTGTGACACCATATGGAATACTTTATGTCGGTGCTGTTCGGAAAAATTCAAACACGTCGAAGAACGAAGCAACAGATGAGCCCTAAAAGCCGATGTTGTGGCAACGTGGCGGAGTGTTTGGGGTTTGTTTTCCAGCCGAGGGAGTAAAGCTCCAGCTGTTTTCTGCTCTCAAATCCAAACAGGCCGTTAGGAGACGCCGTCCAAGCCGCCGTAACCCCGACCGTCGGCCTCGCGCCGTCCTCGGGCTAGCTGGATGTAGCCTGTGCCTGTGCTCAGGATCTTCTCTCATTTCCAGGTACGTGTACCACAGCTCCAAGTGGATGGTGGCCGGGAACGCCGACTCCCCGGTGCCGCCGCGCGCCTACATCCACCCGGACTCTCTGGCCTCGGGGGACACCTGGATGCGTCAGGTGGTCAGTTTCGACAAGCTCAAACTGACCAACAACGAACTGGACGACCAGGGACACGTAAGCAGCCCGAGCCGCGCCTCTCTTTAGCTAACCGTGCTGTTGCAGGATTAGCCGCCGGCGGCACCAGCGGCGTCTACGTCGCTAGTTTCTGCGTATTTTCCCACGTTTGGATGTCCGAACCAATCGGAAAAGGCGCTAATGCCTTAGGCTGTGCCTGAATTAGCTCCGACGCTTTTCCGTCTCGGAAAGGCCTTTGATGCGTTCGCATGGGAGGAAAGTCGACTTTGCACCCGACGCGTTGACGACTTGTTGACAACCGATGTTTAGTAAGGAGCGACGATCGGCTGCCGGGTTGGTCCACCCAGTTCCACAGTTCCAGGACATGAATCACCAAAGTTAGCTAGCGCTTTGATTTACTGCTTTCATTATGCAGAATCACAGGCTAATGTGCGCTGCCTGTTTCCTGTTTCTATTTATTGCTTCGTTTGGAGGGAAAAGGACCAGATTATCTGGAATTAGCGGATGTGTTTGAAAGCCAGGAGGTTTTAGCTGGATTTTCCGCCCCCTAGCGAGAGGCAGCATTTAGCCCTTTTGGATTCTACGGCGACGCGCGGCTGTGGCGATAGTTAGAAGCCATTATGTCGCGCTCGAGTGTCATTTTTATTTAATCTCAAGGACGAAACGTAACATTAAGCCGGCGTTTGTGGATCACAGACTTGGAAAAGCTGCAGTTTGGAGTCCAACTGCACCGCAAAGCCCCCAGTTCCCTCAGTGTCATATTTTCCACAACGCTTCTACATCTCCTCAAAGTATCCTTTTCATTTTCATTTAGGCTTTTGTGGAAATTAAATACGGTTGAATTAATAGCAAGTCCAGACGTATCTGGACCCTCTGTGTGCGTTTATTAATGGCTGCGATGATCTGCACTTTATGAACCTTCTAATCTGGATGTCAAAACGAAGGAAGCTGGCAGGGCGCCTCGCGCCGCCGCCGTCAGGCTAACTCAGACGGCAGCGCTTTGATTGCCGCCGTCCTGAGAGGCTGCTGAAAAGAGCTGGAGGAGCTTCCTCCTCAGTCATGTGACACTGCACTAACACAGACGCGGGTCCAGCGCTAATACAAAATGGCGGCTCCTAGCCTAGCCTGGCCTAGCCTGGCCTAGCCTGGGTCATTTGGGTTGCCGTGGTCACCCGTGCACAGCGGTGACAAATGTAATAACATGTGGTGTTAGCAGCTGAGGAGCTTGGACGCCTCGGCTCCCCCGGGGCCTCCGGAGGCCAGAGGATATTCGTTCTGGAACGTCCCGTCTGGGAAACCTTCCCAGCTCCGATCTCATCCCCCCGGCCGGCCGGCCGAGGGTGAGAAGAGCAGATTTCATTCGTTTGATTATAAACTCAGAGGCTTCAGGGGTACAACTGTGTGACGACCTGTTTCCTGCTTTGGAATCGGGATTATTTGTGTTTTTATTGGTAAGAATTTATGTCATTTTTCTATAGCCCCCCAAAATTAAAATATATAAAATCCCAACGCTGTGAAAAGGCACAATAGCGTCTTTTAGTGATAAATGGATGCGTCGGAATGAACCTTTTTCCCTCTTCTGTCCGTCAAACATCCTTTTTCTGTCAGCAGAGGAGACGTTAATGTTCCGGTTCATCCTTAAGTCAGCCTCTGAGGTGGTGTCCATACGTCAGCCTTCCATGGGACTTTACGTCCTCGGGGGGACGCCGGGACGCCTCGGAGCGTTTAACTTTCCGACAGCAAAAGGGACCTAAAAGCGCCTCTCCTTCTCTGCCGTTTCCAGATCATCCTCCACTCCATGCACAAGTACCAGCCCCGCGTGCACGTGATCAGGAAGGACTTCAGCAGCGAGCTGTCCCCCAACAAGCCCCTCCCCACCGGGGAGGGGGTCAAGACCTTCAGCTTCCCCGAGACCGTCTTCACCACCGTCACAGCCTATCAGAACCAGCAGGTACCGGCTCGCTCGCCTGCACCAGGAGCTAACGCGCCGCTAAAGCTACGCTACGGCTAGCGCTAGCGTCCCGCCAGATTTTCCTGTTATCGTCGGCAGATGTGGAATCTGTTGTGGAAACCGACGTGTTGTTCTTGTGTGGTTTTGGTTTCAGTTATCCTTTTCTCTCTCTGTCTTACACACACACACTCGCACACACACACACATCAAACAACATCCGACGACCGGCAGAGCCTTGTTTCCTTCCTCTCCGGCTCCGCTTTTGCAAATTGGGCCTGTCATTGTTTTGTTTAGCTCGTCTGTCTGGTCTCGTCAGCGTTCTGTCTTCTGTCAGAGAGATGAATCTGCGTAACCGCGGCAACCATCTGATAGATTTCCTGTCTGCAGATCACCCGGCTAAAGATCGACCGCAACCCTTTTGCCAAAGGATTCCGGGACTCGGGGAGAAACAGGTAGGCCGCTCCCACCGCCGCACCCCAGCTTGGCTTTGAGCTTTGATCCTTAAACATCAAAGACTGTGGACGTGGCCAAAGATGGTCTGATGACCAGAACTTCTCCTTTTAAATCTCCAGACCTTTTACAGTCGTTCCACCGACCGACAGGAATAAACCCGAGTTGCGGTGAAAATAAACAGAAACTTTCTTTAAAAACGATGGAGATTGTGACGTTTCCATGGTGACCGGATGAGTTTCTGGCCGAGAAGAAGCACCCTCGCTGCTTCTTCTTCTTCTCCTTCCTCTCTCGTGCTCTCCCTCTTCTCTTTGTCCTCTTCCTCCTCTCACTCTCTCCTCCTCTCCCTCCTCCAGCCTCTGAATTATCATATGTAACGTTTGTACCAGAGGAGGGGGGCTGAACTAGCCGCCGCTAGCGAACATGAAAGCGGCCCCTCATCTGGTCTGCGTTATTGGCACGCAGATATTTGAGACATCTTTTTTCATTTTTCAAACAATAGGCCGCTTGATTTATGAACTGGCATCAGAATTTCGCTGCACAAACGCTACAGATGAAACGATACCGGAGCGGGAGGTATCGGTCCGGGGGGAGGACGAATCCAGCCCCACCTTCCATCATCCTTTCTTCTTCTCGGCCCTGCTCCGTCACCTCTCAATCCCTCTCCTCTCCTCTAATAAACGTTAGCTAGCCTCGGATAAAAGCAGCCTCGCCTTAGGTGCTGAATTCTGTCTGTTTTTTGATTTTGTGACACATGTCTTAAACGCTCCGCAGTTGTGTGAGGATACGGGAACAAGGCGGATGCTAATCCAGATGCTAAAGAGGGCTAGCTTCCCCTACTGGTGAAAACTCAAAAGTAGCTTCTGAGCTGAGTCTTTCAGGCCAACTACGGGGAGACTTCTTCCAATCAGTGGGCTGCGCTAACGAGCCGGCGGAGCAGAAGTGCTAGCGGTGCTAAAAAATCACGGGATGCTGAGACGGAGGCTGTTTCCGCGGCGACCAGCCAAACAGCACGCAGAGGAGTAAATCAGGCAGGAAGGAGACCTGTGTCCAGCTCGGAGATGAAAGCCGCACAGATTTATGTGCCGTAAAAACGTGCTTCCCCTAAACGGGTCCAGCCTCCCCAGGGTGAGAGCCACGGCGTCTCCTCCTCTCCTGACGCGAGGCTCCGAACCTTCCGTCTGCTCCTTTCAGGAGAAACTTGCTGCCAACAAGTTCAGAGTGAGAAGATCCAACGTTCAGACCAACTTGGAGGTTCTAGATTGTTTCCAAACACAGTTTTAAACCTGGAGGAGGCTTCAGCCTCAGGAAGGAGACGGACCTGAGACCATTCTGGTTCCAGAGGACCCTGATCCAGGTCTCCGGGTCTCCGGGTCTCCGGGTCTCCGTGTGTGTGTGTGTGTGTGTGTGTGTGTGTGTGTGTGTGTGTGTGAAAGGAATAACTCCTCTTGTTCTCCTTGTCAGGACTGGTCTGGAGGCCATCATGGAGACGTATGCTTTCTGGAGACCGCCCGTGAGGACCCTCACATTCGAAGACTTCACCAACATGCAGAAACAGCAAGGTTTGTAAAGCTGAACGCACACACACACACACACACACACACACACACACGCGTGCATCCAGCCCTGCCTTTCCCAGCCTGGGTCAGAGCCGACGGCAGCAGTTTGTCTCCGGTGGATTCCTGCTGCTGTCCCAGCAGCTTCTCGTCCTCCTGATGAACATTCCAGCCTTTTCTTTCTTATCCTCTCCAGGTTTTCCCAACGCGCGTCTCCGCGTGCTTCCACCCCTCTTCCTCGTGCTCATTCTGCCTCAGGGTCCCAGCCTCCCTGGCGAGGACGACCCGGGATGCGTCCCGCCGGGGTGTCCCACGCCGTCCCACAGGGAGCTGAGCTCATCCCAGCTCCCATTTAACCCGTCCGTGCACTGAACGTGTACGCTGGGTCTCCACGTTGGCCCTTCCAGCAATCAGCCCCCCGCCCGTCTCCCTCCCAGCGCCCCCCCGCCACCTCAGAGCGACGCGGCAGCCTTATCAAAGGCACATGCTGCAAGAGCGGAGCCCAGCCAGCGGAGTCCTGGATCCGTTAGTCACGCCTCCTCACGGCTTCTCGGCTAAAACCAAAGATCTCCAGCTCAAAGACGAATCCGGCCAAGCTCTCGTTAAAGCAGGAGTGTGTGATTGATATTCCGCAGCCGTGGTTTGGCTTTGAACGGCTGGAGTTAGCGGACGCCTAAACTCGGTTTCATGCTGGAATTGTTAGCGCGGCTCCGCTGAATCGATCCACATTTAGCAGCTACGCCTCCGCCAGCACCGGGACCGCGTGAGGCGTCCGGAGAGCGTGCGCGTGCACGGCGACACTGCTGGGCGGCTGCAATGACCTGGGTGTGTTCTCTCCTAGGTGGAAGCACGGGGACGTCTCCCACCACCTCCAGCACCGGAACGCCGTCTCCGTCCAGCGCGGCCCACCTCCTGTCTCCCTCCTGCTCCCCTCCCGCCTTCCACCTGGCCCCCAACACCTTCAACGTGGCCTGCAGGGAGAGTCAGCTGTGCAACCTGGGCCTGTCCGAGTACCCGGCCTGCGCTCGCGGCAACATGGCGGCGCTGCAGGGCTACGGCGGCCTGGCCGACGCTTCCTACGGACGCCTCCAGGCCGCGGGGGGCGCCGTGGCCTCCGCCCAGCCCTCCGATTCCTTCCTACCACAGAGGACTTCCTCCTTGATCGCTGCCGGCATGCAGGGCGGCGCTCACCACGCCTCGCTGACCAGCGGCAACGGCGGCGGCGGCGGCGCTGGAGGCAAGATGGACGCCTACAGCAGTCAGCTGGGCTCCTTCCCGGCCTCGCAGCTCCAGTACATGATGCAGGCCGGCGGCGGCTCCGGCTCCGCCTCCTCATCCTCGTCTGGATCCTCCCCTTCCTCCGCCCACATGTTCGGCGGAGGCCACCACGTGCAGCAGGGCTCCTACAACGCCTTTTCCCTGCACAACCCCTACAACCTGTACGGATACAACTTCCCCACCTCCCCCCGCCTGGCCGCCAGCCCCGAGAAGCCCCAGGGAGGCCTCCTCTGCTCCTCCTCCACGGCCGGAGCCTTCGCCGAGCGCCAGTACCTGTCCAATGGGAACATGGACGCCATGCACATGCTCAGCAACCCCGCGGGCAGCCAGCAGGGCGGCGGCTCGTGCGACGGTCGCCAGTACGGCTCCTCCTCCCAGATGTCCATGCACATGGTGTAGCGGCGTCCGAAGCTCACGCCGACGACCGCGGGCGCCACAACAGACCCAGGTCAAAGGTCATCATCTCGTGTCTGCGAAGGCTCTCGGATGCCAATCGTCACCAAAGGAGTCCAGACGGTTATTTAATTTTATCTGAAGAGGAACCGGGACCGTCTCTGATTGTATCAAAGGGAAAAAAACATTCTGGTTCGGAAGCGGAAGATGGGATTTGAACCAGTTGTGGTGCAATAGTGTCGACGCTCTTCTGTGGGGGCTCAAAGTGGACTTTTGGTGGCAGAATGAGACCGACGAGCCTCGTCGGTGGACGTTTGACGGGGAGAGAAAGGGACAACTGGACAAAGGAAGGACTGTCTGGCTCCCATCCAGGAGTGGAGGAGCTCGCAGCTCGACAGGCGGAGGCGAAGACCGGCGAGGTGCTCCCACTCTCCTCAACCTGGAACGCCGTCACTATTTTGGGGTGAACCTATTTCTTAAGCATAAAATGATATATTAGATGGGACGTCAGTAACATAGGCTTCAAAGTTGTGTGAACAAAGATGAAATCAATAGCGAAACAGAGTAATTAAGCTATTTTTGATGTGTTTAGATTTGTATTTAAATGCTGTTGCTTCTAAAAATGTGTGACAGAGGGAAGTGGTCAAGTCCTTCTTTTTGCAGCATTTAAAACAAAAGTGTAAATATAGGTGCCAAGCACATAAAACCTTCAATAAACGTTTCATCTCATCTGCACACTTTCCAATTCGTTTTCATTGGTGGGTCATTTTTATTTATTTATTTATCGTTTACCAAAGCCAGAACGCGGCACGTCACCGTGCAGGTAGACGTGCACCCCCCCCAGCGCTCAGACGGCTACAATAATGAAGGACACAATTGGTCACGCAAAAATAGCCTCTCCTTTTATAAATAAAAAAAAAAAAACAAGCAGAGACACATCTGCTGCGCACCAGGTCGCAGGCATTAGCTCGAAACGCTGACGCAATGCGTCAACACCCCCCAAACACACACACACACACACACACACACACACACACACACACACACACACACACACACACACACACACACACACACACACAAATACACTGATTTTCTCGTGCTGTGTAAAAAAAAAGGCTCCGGTGCCAAGTGCACTCAGCTGCGCTACGTTTGTGGTATAAATAAGGCACCTGTTGAACGGGACAGACGGTTTCTCCTGTAATCATTTGGACGTCCGAGAGAGGGAAAGCAGGCGGCATTTAGGATCATTACGGCTGCGGCTAAACAGGCCCAGGCCGCAGGGATTTAGCCAAGGCCAATCAGCATACATTACATGCATGTCCTCTGAAAACCTCTCCCCAATCACTTCCTATCATGTGTGCAGCTCCGGCCCTGAAATATCATATCTGGGCTATCCTCGGAGAAGGAAGCGGGAGACAGCCACCCGCTATTGGAAACACCTGGTTTTCCAAGCTTGACTTCAAGTAATGAGGACGGTGATGTCCAGGATACCGGCACATGATTTCATAATATGGCTCCGCTCCATTTATCTGGAAATTATATCTGAAATATTCCGGTTGTGCGTCCGATTTGCTCATCTTCTTCTGTTGTGGCGCTCGGCGCTAGTCGCTTAGCTACTGGCGTAAACCAGCAAGCAGTGAGCTCGCCAGCGTCCGAAACCATCTTGAAATGTAAAGCTTTCCTGCCAGAGTTGAGCGTCATCTGGTGTCTCTTAGAATCACGGCACGTCGCCTGCGACCTGTCCCATAATTCCCCCGTCCAAGATGATCCTTCCCTTCAAACATGTCTCAGACGTTTTAAGAGACTCCGAATTAGTCTTTAGAAATCTTCGCTGGTTGGGAATCTGGCCCGAGGCTGTGAGTGACCGTAGAGAGGCCAAAAACTTTTGTTCCCTGGCTCCAAGGGTCTGGTTTTGATATGGCAGCGGGGAGCTGCGTTCCAGCGAGAAACCCTGGAAAACTATTGCCCTCTTGTGTTTATTCCCTTCTTTTGCTTGTTATTCCTAAACTGGAGCTTTTTGGGAAACGCTCATTGACAGGCGACCCAGACTCTTCTTCTGAGGTGTTTTTCTGCACCTGACTAGCTGGTTGCTCTTCCTCGCGTAGCTCCGGTCACCTCACACCGGCGGTTTGAGGAACATCTTGAAACGATTTCAGGACTGATAAAGCGATGATACAGATGTCAAAACTGAAAGGGGAAGTGTGGAGGAACCCTGGAGCGGCCAGCGCTTTTATAGCCTCAGAAGCGCAGATCTTTTCAGATTCTCTGAAGAAAATATTAAAATGTGTGTGGAGTTAATGAGCACATCTGAGAATACCATCAAGGCCCGAATGTGAAGATATTCCTCCCCCGAGTGTTTGCAAGCTGCACTATTGGCCACCGCTGAAGAGCTGCATTAGCGCCATAGCTTAGCCTGGTGACATTTACAGACTGTAGCCCAATAACAAAAGCTCTTTATCCTGCCTGCTTCATTTGGGCGGGTTTTCTACCGTCCTCCAAACTGTCCCTCAGAGTGTGAGAGTGACAGTTCCAAAAATGGTGCTTTCATGAACATCCTGTTATTTCCTGTAATTTTATGTCATTTTTATGCGTTTTTTTGTGTGATTTCAAATCAATCATATTTTCGGCAACTAAATCGTATTATTTATCTGATTTGTTTTGAAATTATACCTTTAAATAATTCTAGTTTCATGGCTGTTAAAGCTGCCTTCCTGGAACAAAGCAACAATTTGCTTGATTTTAAGCTAATTTATTTATTTATGAATGTATTTTTTCCCGACACCAACGCTGAGATCAGCTCATCTCCCAGTTGCATGTTTATGGCGTCTCAGGTGGTTAAAATTACGCATTAAATTACAAATTAGGGTAAAATCTGCAAAATGTTTCCTTCCAAACACAGAATTCAGATCTGATGTCGATGGTTCATAATTTAAACCAACAGATGTTTAAAGCTGAAGGTGCCTTTGATGCTGAGTGGAACACGTGGTGGCTAACTGTAAACTTTGCTAGCTGATAATTAGCAACTACATTGCTTTGTTTTTAGTTTCAGACATACGGGGATGACTATCTCCTCATTATTAATATAAATAATATAGATAGTTTGTAATACAGAACGTTGCCCCATGTTGTCGTTGTGATTAGCTGAGATAACATTTGGAAAAGGTCCCTGTTCATGTGCGCGCCGTGCTGTCATCACCGGTTACGGTCGTTGGCGAATCGTCATCGTGCAAACCGAACCGAGGTGTGACACCTCAGGAACAACTTCAGAGGCTGCAGGTCCAGGTCAGCAGGAAACACTCTTAATTAGGTTCCTGTTCCTCAGGAGGGGAAAGAGATGCTGGCGATACCGGCCCAGGCAGGTGGTTCCGATAAACACTCCAGCCCAGGATATCCCATGGTGCCTTGCCCGCTAAGTACTGAGACGTCCCACTGGGAAGCCGCGGTGTCTAAATGAGAGGGGTCCGGCGCGGAGTGGCGCTTAGCCGTCGGGGTCCTCAGAGATCCCGGGGATAGTGTGACGGGTCAGGCCGCTGACCTGGATTCCGAAACCCCCACAGAGAGTTGATTTTTGGAGTGTGAGAAGAGCGGGAAGGAGGTGCAGCAGGGAAAGGCGCCGCTTTACGCTCTGCTGAGGTGTTAAACTGCGTTTGCAGGTCAAAGGATGCCGGTAATTGTGCACTAGTGGTAAATTATTGACTATTTGCTGTAGACACATTTAGTGGACGTAGTCTTGTTCTTCTGGTCTAAAGGGGCCGATACTGGTCCCACTGGAACCTTCAGGAACCACAGGCTCCCCCTGTGCTACCCGGGCCCCATGAGGCTGGAGGAGGGTGTGTAGGTCAGGAGGATTCCAGGACCCACATGTTAACGTTTGGACTTGGTCCTGGTTTTCCGCTGACTCGGCGCGTGATGAGTCACTGTTCCCTCAACCCTACTTTGTCCTTTGTTCAAACAGAACGGATGCAGGGACCTTTTTAGGAGAGCAGTTGGCAGGTTCCAACCACTATGAGGAGGTTTGGAGAAGCAACATTGCACCAGCAACCAAGTCAAGAAACTGGCTTCTTTGCGACCGTTAACCTGCCGGACTTGACCCTGGTTAGCGGAGACGGTATGTCCTCTTCTGGGAACAAGCGCGTGTGGTTCCCAGGTCGTCTTACCGGAACCTTCCATACTCCCAGCGCAAACCATCTGTGAGCACTTTTAGCACCATAGTTTAGGTCTTCTGTAAAAGAACCAGTACAAGAGGGAAGGAGCCAGAGGTCGCTGCCTTACATTAAAGGCCGGCCCATAAAACTAATGACACCTTTAAGGGTGTTTTTGGGTGACCTCTGTGGTCCTTCTCAGGCCTCAGGGGGAGGCCGTCAGAGTTTGCTGCGCTCATTATTTTCAGAGGAAGTTTCTTTAACGGTCAGCGGGGCGACGTGAACGACTAGGCGGAGGACCCGATCCCCCTACCTAAATGTTCTGGAAAAGGCTCGGTCCAAGACACATGCGTTCTATAAATCACCTTTATAACGCGTGTCACATAAAAAAAGTTACTATATGGCTGTGGACCTGCGAGTGCCTCCTCTGTGTTAAAGTTGGCCTGATCTCAGGACAACCACCCAGGTTCCTCCTCCCACCACCATCAATCTATCGAGGGGGGCCATACATGCCTGCTGGTGCGTGTCTGAATGCGAGTTGGAGGCTGGCAGCTGCGCTCTTTCATGGACCTCACCTGCACCTCCTGGGGAGACGCCAAGGTTGGATTTGAAGAACGCGCGGTGACATTTACGAAGTCGGGCTGTGCGACGTACTACTCCAAGAAAAAAACAAAAAAAAACAGGTCTCCTGCTTCCAGCGACACTTGGTTCAGAGTTGGGATAATCCCACGGAAATCGCACCCACGGAAACGGGGAGCCGCGGCCCTCTTCCTCCGTGGTGTGTTTGCGGAGCGGCTGCACATGTCGGGCGAACTCCTGGAACCTGTGTGTCAGAAAGGCTGGCCGACCAACTGCTCGTAATCCGCCGGTCCCTGATTTAAGCCTCTCGACACGCACAGCTGGAGGACAAAGGCGGCTGTCGAGCAGAACTCGATCGCGTAATCACGAAAAATTGAGTTTAGATGTTACCGTCAGCCCACGTTTGACCCTGCGCTAATGCCTCAATTGTGGGTCTTTTGGCTCATTTTAGCTGAGGATTGCTGGTAAGCTAACACTGGCCCCTCTATGTGTCTATCCAAGAGTCAGACACGGTCAGCTACCCACGGGTCGACCTCGGACCCTCGGATGTTTGAATTTATTATGGCTGTAGCTTGTTTCAGGTGGGACAGCTGCCGTCGCTGGTCCGAGAACGCACGTACGGTACCAGGATTTCTGTGAGTGGAAGACAACAGTTGTCGAGTGTCAAGATCAGACTGCCTCTGAGCAAGTGAGCGACTCGCCTTTGCCCTCCGAGAACGTCTGTCATCCGTATTTTTTCCACTAGCGTAGCCGACACATGATTTTGTGCTGCCCGGTTGTCAGTACGTCTGCGTGCACGGAGCGTAGCGTTATTTATGTCTATTCTCCTCTGGTGCTCGCACAAATCGGTCTGTATGTGAAAGAGCTCAAGTTCAGATGTCTCACAACATGTACAGTTTGTGAGACATCTGAGCCTAATCCCTCACACCTGCTGCATAAAGGAATGCCAAGTTAAATTTACAGCCATGGGTAAAGACCCGGTGGAAAGACACTTTTAGCCTAATTGAGGATGGCTCTGCCAGGGTCTGAGTCCAGTTGTTCCAGTCGTGTGTTTCCTTTACTCGCCTCATCACTGGAAATCAAGTCTTAATTAACGGGGACGCACAGATAAGTCTTGTTCTCGGCTGGCTACTGCGCCAGGATTCGCCGTGTTTGTGCTCATTTGAGTATTGGCTTTCAAGCCTTTTGTAAGACACCATCTTGTTTTCATGTTCGCTGGCCTACATGTAGTATTTTATGGACGTTCCGGTGGGGAGGACAGAAGGAAAGTAACAAAATGCGCCTTCACCCAAACCCCAGTGGCTCTTCTTTATGGTACCTTGTAGCACATTTGCACCCACGGCTCTGAAATGAACAATTTATTTTACGATTTATTTTTCCTCTATATCTGCATTTTTAGGCCCTTCATAGCCTCAACTCTGTTTCCTAAAGATGATACCACAGATGACTTGTGAATTTAAAAAAATAAATACTTATTTCCTCTTAGGTGCTGTCTAGGCGGCCTAGCCGCTTTTAGGGCCATGACCAATGACCCTGCATCCTGGTCTTTTAGTTCTGAGCAGCGGACGGACAACCTGCAGCGGCGTTTGCAGCGTGCCTGTCCGGAGGCCGTCAGGGCGGTTCGGTGGGTCAAACTCGGGAATTTCTATTCTTGTGATCCACACCGAAGTCCCAAACAGTAGCTAAACAGAGCTGTTGCTATGTGACACCTCCGGACTGGTGTGAGTAAATTACCAGTTTGTGGTCGCAGGTGTGCGCTTCCTGGGCTTTTACAAAGTTACTCGTCCACTCTGGATGCCAACTCCAGACGAGTGTCTTGTGTAACGGTCACGACCGTGTCTGTGGTCCAGATTGAGCGCTTGGACTCGCCCGCAAACAACTGGACAGCAACTTGTGTTTGGATCAGAGCCGCTTTGTTCCGACTGACACTCGATCCACTTACAACCAATTACAACTCCGTCAGGGCGGTGGCCTCTCTGGAAGCGACGATGCAGCCGTGCCGGTGGGAGTGGGTGCAGGGCCCACCCTCGGCTCTGGTGTCACGTTTGTCTTCCTTTCTTCCTCATCGACTCGGATTCGATGATAAGTTTAGCCTGGTAGCTTAGGAGCAAAAATAAAGCTAACCAGTGTCATCTTCACAGCTCTCTCAGAGTTGGCGGCGATGGCGTCCTGGTGATCTGCTTGAATCCAGGGTCTGATCCCTCTTTCTGGAGTGGACACCGAAAAAATAAGCTAAAGAAAGAAGTCTACAGGAGTAAACCAGAAATGGTAGTTCATGGCCACGTCACCTCTGCCCAGATGTTTGCGGCTTGTGTGTGTTTCATGACAAGATTTTAAACACATAAATTAATCTTTGATTTTTTTGGGGGTAAAACCATGGAAGGATTTGGGAATATGGGACACCTTCCCCCGGAACTTTCTTTTCCTTATTTAAAAATCTCTAGTGGGTGAGAGGCCAGTTTAGGTTATATCTGTTCCAGTGGAGGGATACTGGGAGCTATTTGGTGACCACTCTCTGTGTCTGGGGGTGTGTGTGTGTGTGGGTGGGTGGGGTGGGGGGGGGCGACATGTGTTTGTTGAGTGGAAAATGGCTTTCAAAGCTCCTCCACTCACTTTTCACAGCGACAACTTTAGCACAATGTGATGAGCTCCCCCCCCCTTTTCCCCCCAACAACACAAATTACATTTTATGTTTTTTTCATCATTATTGATTTTTTATTTTTGTTTATTTTTTAGGGGACATATTTAAAAATATTTAAACTACTATTTTTAATTTTTAAATATTTTATTTTTTTTTTTTTTTTCTTGTTGGTTTAATTTGTGATTTTTTTTTTAAAAAATTAATAAATTTATTTTTAATTTATTATATAAGTAAGTTTCCCCCCCCCCCCCCCCCCCCCCTTATTAAAAATAAAAAAAAAATTTAAAAAACAAACCAACACCCCTTTTCCCCCCCCCCCCCAAATTAACCCAATTTTTAAAACCCCCAAAAACCCCCATTTACCCAAAAACAAAATTTGGGTTAAAAACCCCCCCCAAAAAAAAACCCCCCCCCCCCCCCCCCCCCCCCGATTTTTTTTTTTTCATATTTCCTTTTGTGCATTTTCACAACTTGTTTTAAGAGCCGCAGAAGGATGAAGTGGTTTTGCAGGAGTAAATGCCCTTCAGCAGATGGTCAGACATGACACGGGGGTCGGGGGTGGAGGCGGGTTGAAGGGGGGGGTTCTGGTGCGGCCCCCACTGCTGCCGAATGTGACAAAATGCAAAGTGGAATTCTCTGCCCCCCGGCTCCAGAATTGGCCCAGAGAAAGAACATGTGAGAGGCACGATGGCATGTCCTTCGCAGTCCAGGCGAGTTTGGGTGACAGCTGCGATGTTTATAGGCCGGCTTCGATGACAGTCGTTGGGGGGGCGGGGGCGGGGGGGGGCGGCTCTTTTCAGACAGGAATTAGGTTTGTCATCAGATTCTAAAATCCTCCTGATTTATGACGTTTCCACTCCCGTTTTCTCCGCCACCCCTTTGACCTCTGCCGACAGAAGCCCAGCAGGGAAACGATGACATTCAGTAAAATTGTTTGTGTGTTTACTTCTTACTTTCAACGCAGAGGATCCATCTCAGGTCCAACGTCCCGGCACTCTGCCACGCTTTGATTGGCGCTTCAGCCACCTGGTTTCAGTCCTGTGAAACGCGCTAAAACCTTCATTTAAAATGTACTTGTTTTTGCGTCCGACACCAGAAACGATGAGGAAAATAGTTAAAATGTAAAAAGCCAACCGGCTGACAGTCAGACCAGCTGCTTCAACATCAAACTAATTATTTTCTGCAAAATTATGCTTTATACACTGAACAATTCTGCCCAGTTATCCTACAATAAGCCTGGTTTAATTTCCACTTATCTCTAATCTCTTAATTTCCCTCCCCCCATCTGATTCGTCGCAGGGAATCTTTCTCTGCCCGATTTAGAGCGACAGCGACAGATCGACCGAGGACTTAAACGAGAAATCAATTAACGAGGAGATTATGTGTTGAACATCTCTTTTAATAGGAGGGTGTCATCAGCGCGGGGGAGCGGGGGTGGCTGCCAGCACCGTCATAAGAACCAGGAGGACAGATGGTGAGTTCCCTCTGCAAGAAGAACACACCGGGCTTTTTCCACGGAAGACTTGAGGAATCTTTGTTTACTCTTTCTATCTGAATATAATGTAAACTTCTTTTGGTTCTCCAGTCTGTTGCTTTTCTTCCTTATTTTGCCATTTCTGGGTTTAACGCTTTTAATTAGCCCTGGTGTGTAATTTGGGAGGAGCTGGCAACGTTTGAAAACTTCAGAATTCAGTAAAATTCCCTAACATTTAAAAAGAAACACAAGTTATTTGACACTTTCTCTATTGTTGCAATTTATAAGCTCTTGGTGGCAGGTGCTCCGAGAGGGGAATGTACACACACACACACACACAGAGTGCAGACGTGTGTCATTCTCATCTTCAAATTAACGCAGTGATGAGCCCACCAGGCGACTGACCCATTGTTATGCTGACGCTTCTTCTCTGGTTCTTCTTCCTCTCCCACCCTGCTGCTAACGGACACCCGTTCACGAGCTGTAAATACGTAGCAGATAAACCAGGAAGGCCGAGGGGCTCGGCGGACCGTCCTCCTGGGCCTTTCTAATCCTGGTCCAAAGCGGGTCCGGCTGATGGCGACTGTAGGTGGCGACATATTCAACACTACCTAGGTCCGATAAGAAAATGGTCCTAGCAGAGCAGTGAAACTTGTTGGTCAGGTGTGCGAGATTTGGAGGTATCTCATTGGAATCGCATGTCCATTCCCCGTAGAAGCAAGCGCAGAAGGTGCTGCTAAAAATAAAGATTTACTGAATATGTTGTAAGCAGATGAGTTTTTAAACCTGATCATGTGCACATTCCCGAAGTTGTGGCACTGGCGCGTGTCTCGCCGCCGTGGCTTGTTTTCCGTACGAGCTGCGATGCAGCGAGTGGCCCCGTCCAAGTCTGGCCCGTGTGAACTCCTGCTCCTCTGCTGATCCATCATGGGACGACATTCTGTGTCTCTAGCTGAGTTTCTGCTCCACAAATAGCAAATCTTTTCCGAGCCTCGGCAAACCGCTGCCATCTCCAGTCAGACATGCGTCACGTGTGCCAGGCTGTGAACCCATGAACTGTGCTAGCTAACATGCCGACCTCGTCTCTGTCCCTGCTGACCTGCTGCATCAGGATATTTTAGTCTTTCAACTCTTCATGCTGGAGATTTGAAAACAAACTGTAGAGCTTCTACGATTCGAGGAGTTTCGGTTTTTTTGTTTTGTTTTAGAAGCAACGATTTTGCAACTTTTCGGAAATCTTCCCTCCACAGCAGGGAGTTTTGGTCAGCCGTGAATCTACCAGCTGACAGATGTTAGTCTGTCTGTAACCTCAGCTCCAGTCTGACTGCGAGACATCCACACCAACAATTAGAACTTAATAAATCAGTTCCAGGTTTTAGCACCTCGATTCTCCGCACCCAGGGGTGCCTCGGCTGTCTTGGTGGGAGATGTCTTCTTTGCTAAGTAAGTTCAGGCAGGCGGAAGCGCTATCTATAATAAAACCTGCAAATTTCCTTTTGCTAGCCTAGCCCAGCTTGTAACAATACCTTCTGGGTACTGATTGTATATTATCGCCTAGCTTGGACAGACAATTCTAATGGCTTCTTCAGGATTGTTAGCACTTCACTCAAAATAGCTTAGCAGTGAAATAGCCTAGGTTCACCTTTGTTGTGTGTGTTCTTTGGGTAGATTAGGCCAGCGATACAGAGCAGGTGTTTAGCACCTTTGTCAGAAAGTCAGTGCTATCTGCCCAAGCTAGCACTGAAGTGTCTTTTAAAAGTGCTGACTTAGTAAAGAGGATTTGACCTGAACTATATACGAACTTTTGGACGACCAGTTCTAGTATTGAGCGCTAGATTTCGCTCTTAAATAAGTTGTTCCAAACACCTAAAGGGTGTGTTAGTGTGTGTTTTTTCAGAGTTTAGTAAGGGTTTAAAATGTCCACATGTTGCAGAGAGGTTGCAAGTATTTTATGTGCTAAAACCACCAGTTATCAAAGAGAAAAACAGATGTCTGGTTTATGTTTAATGTTGCTATTCTGCTTTAATTTGACTTCTTTACAGGAATGACTGGTTTTGTCCTATTTTTGTGTTGCTTTTCTGTTCTTAAACATCGAAAAAGTGTCTTCAGTTCACATGCAACAACCGAGTGATATAACGAGTCTGTTATTATCATATTGTTGTTATTATGACGATGTCTCCATCGCTGCTCTTGGCAGACGGAAGCTCATCAGATTTTTTATTATCCTAAATGTTTGGCTGGCTGCTCCGACGTTAAAGTCCGGTGAAACTTTAGCCTGCACAGCGTCTTCATCCCACTTGGTATGCTGTGGATGGTCAAGTGGAACATTCCTCTAGACTCCATTTCACTCGGTTGGCTCGGATCGGCTTTAATCGTCTTGGCGATGGCTGAGCGGCAGCTCTAGAGTTACGGTTTGCTACCAGGGAGAGACGGAGAGAATTACTTTTCCATCATTGGCCATCTGCATCAGTGGCGGCTGTGCTCGATTTTCGCTGGAGTAAATAGGTTGATGAGAATGTCTATAAAACAAAAGAGTTGTAAATTTGAGCCTCTTGTGGTCGATTGGCTCCATCTGAGTTAGACGTTTAAGTACATAAAAATAAGATAAGTCGCTTGATAGTTGAGATTGGGTTTTTTTTTTTGTCTGCAGCATACATAATAAATGAAAGTATAAAAGTACAAAAGACCAGCTAGCCTCAGGTATACAAATGCAAAGCAGCAACGTAAAACCACAATAAAAGTTGCTTCTATTTAATTTTTGATGGATTAGTTGCCCCTCCCGATGTAACTGAATCCACTTTTGCTGTCTCCACTAAACGCTACCCCCCCCTAACTCCCCATCCCCACCCCTTGGTCGCGCTGCCATGTGGCTAACCGTTTACATATATCGTATTTAGTGTCCCGAGGTCGTTTTGGTTTATTTCAGAAGTCTGCTAATTAGCTCCCCTCTAATTAATCAGTATATTTGCTGACTCCACGTGTGGCGCATCCGTCCGTCACCATTGGGGTGTCAGGTGATTGTCCAGCCATCTTTATTTATTTATACGGAGTCTTAACTTATTTTTCTGCTTCCAAAGCCCTAGCACAAATACTCTTTATTTAGCAGCAATTTGATGTAAAGCAACACTTTTGCTTGTTTTGACGTATTCTTTAGAACGCAGGCCAACATGCTAATAATGTGTGAAGACTGAGTTTGTGCTGATGGATGGATGATGGATGATGTGGTCTGTAATTATATCTAAATTGATATTTACCAAGATGCGTTTTAGAGTGGATTGCTTGTGTGCGAGGTTGCACCTGTTTAACCTGGATGGAGATAGAGAGTGATCACAAGGTACAGGACACACACACCACATATGATAAGCGGTAAAAAAACACAGCTTGTGTTTAGTATTTTATTGACTTATTTTGTCTGTTGGTTCAGCTCCGTAAACGTTGAAGCGTCTCTTTTAGACGGGTGACCTGTTGGAATGCTTTTGTACCTCCAGTGGAGACGACTTTACTTAAAAAATTTTTGGATGTGAAGTAAATAAAGAACAGATAATTGACAAAAAAGCCGGATGTTAACTGGCCCGGTTGACGGTCGGTCCATCTGAGGAATCTAGGTCAAATCGTGTTGATAAAAAGTTGGATTTGTGCGTGTAGATTGTTTAGGATCACCTCCCGGACTGCCGTGGTCGCGCTTGTTGCCTATTGAACTGTCTTTTGGAACCGCCATCTCTAAACCGAAACATCTCATATCCGTTTAGTGTCTGATTATAAAGCAGCAGGTCCATAAAGCAAAAATATAACCACAGCGCTGGCAGCTGCCAAAATATCTGCCGTTATGTTGGCTAGCTGCTCTCCTAGCATCACCACCAGTCTTTTACAGGAAAGGTGCTAGTTTTACGATGCCAGCACAGAATCAAGACACCCTGGAGGGGGAAAAAAAAGAAAACGAGCGGTCGACGCAGCGCTTCGGGAAACCTCAGCGCGTTTGGTGCTCCTGGTGCTGAAGATGCCGTCGCAGGTGTGCAAGTGGCTTCCGTGAGGTGACCGGGCCACCTCGGAACTGTCTCAGCTGAGGTGTTTACTGACTGTCTTCACACATGGATTGCGGTAGGCCGCAGAACTTCGGCAGCATACCTGGGACGCCCCCTCCTTCGACTGGATGAATCCACAAACACAAACCGGGGACCTGAACTTTGCCCAAAAATGGCTGGAGACAAAAATTAAGACAGAAGGACGTCCCCCCTTCCAGCAGCGACTGAAGGACACAGGGATGGCAGAGGGTTGCTCCCTTCCGTTACCTGCTGCTTATTCCAGTCCAAGTCACGGGGGAGGGGTCTGACCCAGCAGTCACCGGGCCAGAGGTGAGACTCTGGGACACTCGTTCATCAACACAGGACCTTGAGTTACACTTTGAGCAGCCAGGTCAGTCAGGGGGAACTGGAGCGGAACCTCAGAGAACAGTGGGGGCTTCGATATGACAGAGCACCGGAGGAACTCCGCTGGCAGGCCGGCTCTTTGAGACGGCATTGTTTGTTCCCGTTGTCTGAACGCTTGATGTTCTATTTCAGTTACACTTGGAAGACCTTTGTGTCACATTAATCAGGGCTGGCAGCGAATGCCTGGCAGGGTTTTCTGTCCGTCTGAAGGCCTGCTGCTCACGCTGGCAACGATTTATTGGGGAAAAAATGGCTATTTTTGTAGAGGCGAAGGTTGCTGGACCTCACAGCTGATGCCGGTTCATTATTTGTCCCCTGAATCTAATATGTTTTCTCTGTGCCAAAATTATGGCTGTGGAGAGTCTAGCTTCAGCACACACACGCACAGGTCTAAACACAACCTGTAATTTAAGTGCACAAGTGCTGACAAATACACACATCCACAGATGCCATCTCTTTCTGTCCGTCACTGTAAAAAATCAGACGCTCCATACATCTGCTCGTGTTATTGCTAGCAACAAATGCCGTGTTGCTATGGTCCGAGTGGACCCACACCAACGTGTCAATCAAGTTCCAGTCACTTTGTGCTTCATTTTTTAAACTTTTGTCAATAAATAGGTTTACGCTCCTCTGCTTTCAAAGTTCTGGCGAGTGAGAAATCTCAGCACCTAGTGGTGGGAATACAGATCGCAAGATTTGGATTCTGGATTGGAAATTTTACAAAAATCACCAACTGGACCTTTAAAGCACGACCGAAATCACTTCCCATGGATGGTGGTGAACAGTGTCTCGGTAATGGGTCGAAAATCCAGAAAGGTGCTCTGTGCAAATCGCACGTCACGGTGAGTAAAGACCACATCTGTTGGGACAAATGTGTGATTTAGTGTTGTGGACTTGAGGGACGGAGTGGAGGAAAAGTTGATAAACCACACAAATCCACCATAACCGCAGGAAGCCCTGGTAAACTAGACCAATTCCCAAATGAAGTGTGAGAAAAGGGAGCGAAAGAATGACTCTGTAATACCTTGAAAGACACGGTTTACTCTGGGATGAGTATCGAATTTCCTCGGAAATATTACCATGTCTGAAATGCGGAGCGGCATTTGTTTCGTTTTACACGCTGACTTACACTTTGGTGTTACCCTGGAAATAGTTATGCTTGGATTTCGAACTCCGCACCGTAACCTGTTGCACTGACGTTCCTCCTCCTTGCCTTTACAGAGGAAAATGTGTCAGGAGCTATGGCAGGATTTATCTGAGGCAGGTCAATGGTCATGTCTTTCTTTAGAAGGCAGCTCTGCAAAATGTACCTTTTACTCTGATTCACTACATTTGGAAAAAAACTAGGAACATTTGTGTCATCTCAAAGTACTGAAGGCTTCTGTGCTGCTGTCTTCTGATACTGACATCATTAAATACTTGTCACAAACCAACAACCAGCCAGTAAATAGAACCGTAGAGTAGTTAATATTCCTTAATAACTACTGTAATAAATGCGCCAGTCCTAATTGGAAGCTAAAGGCAAAGATTGTCTTGAGTTTCTCATTTTGTCTTGACCCCAAGCGGAACAGGAGGTTGAATGGTGGTGACGTGAATGGGTTTCTGGGAAAGCTCA
Organism: Tetraodon nigroviridis; assembly: GCA_000180735.1. Classification (NCBI taxonomy): domain Eukaryota; kingdom Metazoa; phylum Chordata; class Actinopteri; order Tetraodontiformes; family Tetraodontidae; genus Tetraodon; species Tetraodon nigroviridis. The sequence continues at coordinate 524,903 of CAAE01014997.1, read as the reverse complement.
GCCGTACCCGGACGAGCACCTCACCTGCAACAACACGACCTCGCGTGTTGTTGCAGGTTTATCTGCGATGAGCGGGGATGCGTCGGCTTAGGCGAGTCGTCATGGAAAGGTCGTCCGTGTTTTCTGCCCTACTGTTGCCTAGGTGGACTTTGTGCACCCGACGGTCTCAAAGTTCGCCGGTTCTCAAATGCAACAGAGGGCAGCAGGTGGGAACGCCACGCCCCCGAGGGAATACCGATCGGATGGACTCGGCCGGACCTCAAAGACGTCCCCTGGCACTGTGCAGGGGACCTCTGCAGGGTTGCCCTTCAAGCATGGGCGGCCGGTGAGAACGAAGTCCAGATTGAGGACCCTCCATGTGAACCTGTCAGTCCTGTGATCTGGAGGCTTCGGGGGAGGAGGCTGCGTGTGCGTGTGCGTGTGTGTGTGTGCGTGTGTGTGTGTGTGTGGGGATGGATTTAGACCATTAGTTCTGGGCTGCTCAGGCACACATTCACATGTGTGTGGAGAGTCGGCGAGGCCTTTCTGCTAATTATAGGCTGAAGTCTGACAGAGAAGAATCAGAGGGGAAAGGGACAGCTGGGGGAAGAGGAGAGGGACGAAGAAGGCCTTTGATTTCTTGCTTAATCCTCAAATCCCTCCTGCTTGAACCTGAAAAAAACTCAATAACCCCCCTGTTCCTCTTGCTCTCTCAGTGCAGCTTCTTCCTCGTCCTCAGAGACAGGAGGTCAGGGGTCAAACCCAGCTGGAGTCACCCCCAAGTTTCTCAGAATGCCCCGAAAGGCACACACACGCACACACACGCACACACACGCACACACACGCACACAGTGTGTGGATAAAGGTCAGGGTTATGTGTGTGACATTTCTCAGTGTAGTCAATTCCTATCATGTCAAAAAACAGTACTGTTGCTATGCAGGTTAGGGACACCTGGTTGGGGACACCTGGTTGGGGACACCTGGTTAGGGACACCTGGTTGGGGACACCTGGTTGGGGACACCTGGTTAGGGACACCTGGTTGGAGACACCTCGGTTGGGTACACCTGGTTAAGGACACCTGGTTAAGGACACCTGGTTGGGGACACCTGGTTAGGGACACCTGGTTGAAGACACCTGGTTGGGGACACCTGGTTAGGGACACCTGGTTGGGGACACCTGGTTGGGGACACCTGGTTAGGGACACCTGGTTGGGGACACCTGGTTGGGTACACCTGTTTAAGGACACCTGGTTAAGGACACCTGGTTGGGGACACCTGGTTAGGGACACCTGGTTGAAGACACCTGGTTGGGGACACCTGGTTAAGGACACCTGGTTGGGGACACCTGGTTAGGGACACCTGGTTGAAGACACCTGGTTGGGGACACCTGGTTAGGGACACCTGGTTGGAGACACCTGGTTAGGGACACCTGGTTGGGGACACCTGGTTAGGGACACCTGGTTAGGGACACCTGGCCTGCAGCTCATCTACCTGGACTGGATTGGAAGTGGCCGATGTTTCCCTGGGAATTTGGAACTAATGTGTCCTACAACTATTTTTGTCTTTGAAGGCGTTCCCTACATGAATCTGCAGGACCTGTAACCATTACCCAAAGGTCTCTGATACTGTGAAGGTTAAAGTACAGCAGAAAGACTGGGGCAGATTCAGCTGCTGTGTTTAAGTACCTGAGCCACGAAGGATCATTTGATATTTATTCCCTCTCTACATGAGAATTTTGGAAAAGTGAAAACAGATCTCATTTGTCGGCCACGATAACGGTCCTCTCAATGACACTTGTGTGTGAAATGTTTCCCGGTGTTGCTGTAACATTGTAAGTCGGGGCTCTCCGTGAGAATGTCATGAGCCCGCCTCGGCCCGGCTTAAACGTCTTACTGCTCGGGAGCGGTAGCCAAGTCCAGAGCGCAGCCCTCCCCGGTTTGATTGACAGGTGTCCAACAATCCCAGCGGCTTTGCACCGGAGATGGTGGAGAGTCTGCGTGGAGGCCCCAGCCTGGTCAGCCGACCTTGCCTGGCTCATCAATCGCATTGGTTGCTCCCAGGCTGCGGGTGACAGGTGCTCAGACCCAAACCTCCGCCCAGGCCCCCTCAACCCAAATCCTGCTGGTTTTATTGGCCCTTCTGCCTTTCTTGCCTCCCCCCTTATCCCTGTTTCCTCTTGGGGGTTATAGGAGAGAAGCTCAGGTCTCCACTGGCCCAAATTAAATGCCTGCGGTTAATTAGTTGAGGTTGCTGTTTCCAGTGGGGCAGGAACCCGTCAACTGTGCACTTTGTCCTGGGAACCACTCGTAGATTTGTGGCCTCCCCTGTGAAATGAGACAGAATGTGTAATTTCATAGGTTTGGGCCAGAACCTTGAACAGGACACACGTCCTGGCTCACAGCCACATCCAGGCTCCGCTGCAGCCTGCAGACAAGGACAGACTCCCAACTCCCCTCCAGTGGCCGCTACAGTAGCTGCAGCCTTGAATGGTCTGAAGGGTTAGATTTAGTAATAAAATTCTGACGACATTTTTGGTATGAACAAGACAGGAAATGAACGTCCAGATTCTTTGAAGACTGTTGATGCCTAGTTGCTCTTATGTGCAACAACAACCGGTTTTTACTAAACAATGCTTGTTTTCCTCCCGGGTTTTTGGTTCAGATCCAAGCTCGAGGCCTTTCTCAGTAGATTCCTGTATGTGATACGTACCGAGTAGCAAAAGAATGGATCTTACTCTTTTTGGGAACTGAGGACATTTTGACTCGTTCTCACAACTTCAAAGTTCTTTTTGAGAGATAAAAGATGGAGTTACGTTAGAATCTTAGCTGTTAATGAAATGTGTCTGTTAAAGTCCTCAGAACAGTAGAAATACAAGGATGTGTGTTCCCGGGGGTCTCAAAACTCTAGCTACTTTTGATGCGCTGAAATTAAAACAAGGAAAATCGAATCGCTTGTTTCCAAAGTTGCTCAGAACCTGCTGTTCCCCTGGTTCCTGTTTATCTCCAATCAGACGATATGATCAAGCGCTTTTCTGTAATTCTTGGGCTGATCTCAAGGACCCGACGCACCAGGGCCTCGCTGGGAATATTCTCTGACTCGGTTACAATTCCAAAAAGATGGAGTTAAGCTCCATTCCAGGCCGACATCTGTCTGCAGAGACCCCTCCGTGCATCATTCCATCATCCCTCCTGTGGAATATTTAACTTTACCTTCACATTACCCCTGTTGTCATAATCTGGATCAGGTAACCTTTAGCCCTCTGATTTATGTGTTTTGATCCATAACATAATTTATAGTGTAATACCTCCCAGCGCAATAAAACGTCGCATGCCTCTATTCCCGTTTTGGGTCTCGGGTTACTCTTTTATATACCCTCGCTCCGCCGTCTCCCACCGCGGGCGCACCTACTGCTGCTGTGTGGCTCAGCTGTGTGAGAAGTTGTTAACGCTGCTATTCCTAACCTAGATGAAGGCCACACGGATGGTTCATAGCCCAGAAGTCTCAGCGGCATCCTAGAGGACCAAAGCCAGGCTACGGTCACATGACCTGAGGGAAGGAACCAAATGGCGCTGCAACACATGGTTAAATATGAGGGGCGATAAGTCTTGTGATTTGTGCTGATCAGCAGCCTTCTGGAACACGCTAGGCTGAAAATTAGGAGTCGTAGGCTTTAGGATGGACGTTTTAGCTTAGATTTGGGTTAGCCCTGGTTTGTTTTCACTAACAGGAGCCCGAGTTTTTGGTGTTTAGGGCCACATATTCAAATATCCGCCAATTATGTTAAAGTAGATTGGATACAACCGCCCAATGACGTTTCAGGCTGGTTCCAGCTGCTTGTCGCCTTAAGACCTCAGAAGCAAAATGACGCCGCGTGGCTAGCTTGTTCCATTGCGCTTTCTTGGAATCTCAGGGAGGAGTTGCTGTGTAGACCCACAGGACCCCATTTCCCAGTAAGCATCCCGAAGACCGCGTCCACCCAGTCTGGGAAACATCACCTGATCGGACATGTGTTTTGGTGGCGTATAAGGGGAATTTAAGGACACCGATGTGTTAATGGTGGAACTTCCCACCACTCCCTACAGTCCTTTTACAGTGTGACTGGGTGAGGCAGCTGGAGACACGTCAGTGCGTGCGGGAAGGTCAGGGGGCGGCTGGCTGGTCAAAAAAGAAAGAACATTGGGAAAAACCTCTAATGAAGGTGTCAGGTAGGATCCAGCCTAGTTGGATCTAGATGTTGAAGTGACATAGCTTTAGCAGCAGGTATTTGTTAGCTTTTGCAAATTTAGGCCGAGCCCAAGTTTGTAAACCTGCTGCACCAGCTCCATCTCGCATCCTTTCATTTTACTGAAAGAGGGCGGAATGTGTTTTATGTCCCGGGCACGCAGAGCTTTTCCCCTCGTAAAGTCCCCGCGGGAATAAAGAAATGTGTGTGCGGGGGAGTTCCTCTGCCGTTACACACAGCTTCTTAAATGTGCGTTGCAGCTCTGGTTGTGTTGCCTGTTGGCGTTTGTGGGTGCAAATTCTCCTTATCATCGAAAATTCCCCGCTGAAAAGTAACTGCTAAGGCACCCTTGGAGTGATATGTCCCTAACGAGTCAAGGTTACAAGAAAAAAAAAAGGTTGTGTGATTTCAGACAGAGCCTGTCTGTTAGCATTAGCAAGGCAGGATTTTTAAAACATGAACTTCTACGCTCACAAATCCAAAGTTCACATATTCGTTGTAGTTAGTGTTCTAAAGCTAACGGATGATGGTTTTGTTCTTATTTTACCATAACCCCGCCCAAACAGGCATCGTCGTGTATAAAAGCTAAAATGTTTCGACTCCATGTTGTCGCACAAATCTGGAAATGGTGACTTTTTTAATGCGATATTTCAGTCTTACGTTTGAAATTACAGGTCTCAGTTCCAGCATGTGGCAGTCACATGCACGCCCAAACCCACAGAGCACAAAAAGTTTGTCTTTGAACCTAATGCAAATGCAGCCGGAGCCCCCGTTGCATGTTAATGCGCCGCTGCGCTTCCTGCCCGCCGATGCAGCCAGTTAGCATTTGTTCTCGTCCTGGCGTCCGTTTAACTGCACCAAAGAGCCGCCGGCAGGAGTGAAAAATGAAATGTGACGCTTGGTCCACAGAAGCCTAAATCCAAACTCCATCTGCCCACACACTCACACTCACACACACCCACACACACAGGTTGTCTCCATTCTCTCCTCCTTTGATCTTTTGCTCCTTTCCTGATTCCTTCAATTATTTATATCCCATCAGCGCTAAATGCTCTCAGGAGCACCTTTAGTTAATTAGGACTATAAAATTCCTGCGTCATGTTAACGGCTTTGTCGCGGCTGCAGCTGCTGATGCGGAGGGAGAGATTGCAGATGCTCCTTGCAGGGATTAGTGGCTGCTAGTTACGTCCATAATCACACACTCACTCGCAGCAACACATTCTCTCAGACCCACGTTTGCGCTTCAGCATTCTGTGCACTTGCACATTCTCTTAAACACATGCTGTTCACACACACACACACACACACACACACACACGAGTGTGTGAGGGTTGAGGGGCGGCCAGGCCGTGAGGCCACATGATGGTTGGAGGGAGATTTGAGAGGGCTTATCTGAGGATAGATGGAGCGACAGGCTGCAGCTGTGCCGAAATGATTTATATTGGCAGAAACACACACACACTTTTTGAAGCCTGCGCCCACAGACGTGTGTGCGGGTGTGTGAAACACAAGTGCATGTTATTGTAGTGGACCGTCACACGGCACCGAAGGCTTGGGTGTAAAACCCATCTGCGGGTCGGTGTGTGACGGAGCCTGAATGACGTCTGCCATTATTAACTTTGTTTGGTATTTTTTCCCCAGTCTTTGTCTCCGGAGGTTCGTCGCCACGGTTACACAGATGTTTTGCTATATTATCACTTATTATTCTAATTAATACAACGATAAGTGGTAGTTTAACATGCTGAAATGATAACGTCGACGCAGCTTGTTAGTCTCAACAAAATAACCCAAGTCTCTATGCAAGGAGTCAACTGAGAGAGAAACGAAAGGGGAATGGAACCTACGACCTTCTTGCTGTGAGGCACTACAGCTAACCGCAGGAGATTTCAATAATATAGAGTATTTGTAGGTTAAAAATGTGACTTTACACACCCACAGCATTAATTGATGCTCTCTTCCCCTGGTCGGAACCCTCGTTACGGCCTAAAAGTTCTTGCGAAAAGCCCAAAAAAACCTCGGCGCAGGATGATCGCGGCCTTTGCTAGCACGTTTTTGAGGGGTCGTGGCTGCAGCTGGACTCGGGTCCCGTTTGTGGTGGCGGACGTTGGACGCGCTCGCTGCGTTCCTGCGAGCTGGAATCTGTGTTAACTGGACGCAGACACGGTCTGGACGCGGCGCATCTGCGAGCGGGATTTACTGTTCGCCCCGAACAGCTGTCGGCCGAGGTCCTGACAGGAGAGCGCGGCCAGAGGCTGTGATGATGCTGTCAACACACTGGGACCTGTCATGTTCACAACACTTTCACAGCGCATACACACTTTCTCAGATGCCCACCCGTCAGATTGCGCGAGGCCCGGCGCCAGCTTAGCTCACCGACACACACTCCAGCCTTCGACAAAGCAAAATCTGAACTTCAAATTCTGGTTCCTGCATATTTAGGTTCCGTTTTCATCGTTATCACCGTCTCTTTTGGGCTCATTTGCTATCAGATTTTAAAAAGGAAATTCCCAAAACTACATTCAAGTGTGAGAGTCTTGTGTGGCTGCGCGGCGGAGACGCATGTAGCCGCCACGGGTGCCACAGTCGGTCGGCTTCGGCTCAGGAAGGCTTCAAGTCTGGAACAGAGAGCATCCAGCAGCAGCGCAGAGCCGAGCGGCTGCAGTTTCCTCTTTTCCCTGAAGGCAGCTGTTGGCAGACGTGTGTGTTAGACGGGACCCTGCTGGAGGACCGAACCGCTGGTGTTGTCCTCCCTGGGTTGCAGGTTTGATCAGGTTTGGTCCTGACACAACAGTTTGGAACAGTGAGAAACCGAGACAGTCGCTGACGCTGACGCGTCCCGAAGTTTATCTGACTCCTTCCCAACGCTTCCCTTCATTTTTGCCTTCTAATTTTGGAGCACATGATGCAACACAGCCGCCGTTGGCCCTGGCTCGTAAAGACTTTAGCATCCGCACGAGGGTCATTTCTCTGATAGGCTTACCGATAATTTACCATGATGACCTTCCCGCTAATCCAGCCCCACTGGAAAACAAGATTAAGTGGTCTCCTACTATTTCACTTAGTTTGCACATATTCAGTAGATGTGCTTTCCAAGAATATCTGGCTACAGGCTGCAGTGAGGGACATTCTATACCAGGTCTCCTCAGAACCACCTTTGGGTTGGCTAGCAGCTGAGCTCCCAACGTCGGCGGGCTCCGAAGGCCTGGTCGGAGACGTCAGAGAAGCAGGACCTTCACCCAGCCCTCCACACCCCCCACATGGTCTGAATTAGCTCACCGTGGATTCCCCACAGATTCCGAGTGAGCGTGAGCTGTGCCGGCTTTGTGTGGTCTGAACTTCCCCACGCTTCCTCTCATTCTGTCCTCTGAGCCACACACCTCTTCACCTCCGTGTTTGTTGCTTTTTTTGTACCTCGTTTCCAGTTTTCTGAGCAGATTCACCTCGAGTGTGGACTGGGGGGGCAGATCTCCCAGGTTTTCACTGTTCCTCATCTGTGAAAGGAAAACATCCTTTAACAGAAGGATGCCCACGAGGTCCCGGGAACACCGGCTGTTCTCCGGAGCCCACCTTGTTCCCTGGAGGAGATATCTGTATTTCTTCACGCTGTAACGCGAAACATGCGTGTTTTTTCTGCAGAGCCAGCGTGGAGCAAACACTCTTAGTGTAACGTCTCCATCAGAGACCCAGCCAAGGTCCTCAGATACACAGCCGTTATGGGGCTGAAACCAGTTCCTGCTTGGTTTAACACTGGTGCGCACTGGGAAAATGGTGTTAACGGACCCGGAGCGGCCTCAGTCGGCCCTGTTGCTCCCTCAGTTCTCCTCAACGGTTTACAGACCCACTAAAACTGGTGTGGGCGTGTCCCAAAGCCAAACGGTGTAATACTGTAAGAACATAGTTGCTGACCACGGTCCACCAGGAGGCACCTTCTCCACTGCTCCTCCAGGAGGCTGGAGGGGGAGGTTTTGGGTCTCCTCCCAACCTGGCTGTGGGATACCTGATAGGCCTGGTGGAGGTGCAGGATAACCTCTGCACATGTTTTCAAGGGAAGCAGCCAGGAGGTAACATGGCCCCTCTCGGTTTCCCTGGAACCGTCTCACAGCGGTTGGATTTAAACCGGCGAGCTCTTCTGCTTCTCACTCCATCACAGTCAAATAAAACCCAGCTGATATAAATAGAGACGTGTCCACGCATTCAGCACCATGTTCCTGGCCGGTTCTGATGGGGAGGGGCTCGGGTTTCATATCTGAAGTGTTTATGTGGAGACAAGGCTTCATGTTGAAATAAACCACATGGGCTAAGTTTAGAGGTCCTTCCTGCGTGTCTTGTTTTGTAGAAGTGAAGAAGAGCGGGGTGGGGGTTTCTGCTCTAACCTGTGTGATTCCAACTTTGAAACCACTCAGTCCAACGTGCACCAGCTCCAGCCTGTGGGGGCCACTGGGGCTCCAGCCTCTTGTCTCCTTCAGAATGTGTCTGAATGTCAAACTCCAAGGTCAGGACTAATGTATTTCTCCCCGTCCGTGTCCCCGAGGTGGCTGAAGAGATTAGGCTGCCATATTTCACCTGTCAGAGACTTTGAAGGGACCAGCGAGGCCCTTTCAGGGATGCCTGTGGGTCTCCTGGGGTCACAGCTGCCCACAGGCGCCGTCACAGGATCAGCAGCCGTGGAACTGCCTATTTTAAAGGATAAATGGGGGTGGAATTCAGACTGGCAACCCTAAAAGACGAATCATTTATTACAAACATAGAAATAAGAGCAAGAATAGTCAGGTTTTTTTCATTAATTTTTCTTGATTTAAACTACATTTGGTTAAATTCTTGACTTTTCTTGTAGAGCACCCCCTAACGGCCACCCTCCGCAACTGCGAAAGCGGAATCCTGGTAAGCTCAGAGGTCTCCTCCAGACGGTCTCCTTCATTTTGTCCTGACCCCCAGCTTCTGACAGTCCTTTCGAATCGCCAGACCAAACCAGCGTGTATCCCGGTTATTTTTCTCCGCCGGCCCCCAGCTGCCACGTTCAAGGCGGGAAATTTCCCCAGATCTCATGCTGTCGGTGGAGACTGCGGTTCCTAGAATGGAATCTCTCAGAAGTGCTTTCTGGGTCCTAACACAGCGCTCACACACCATGAGGACATTTCATATATCGATCATGGTATGCGCTGCGGCACCGGGGCACCAGTTTAAAAAGATTTAGCAACAGTTTTTTTCCTGGATGTCAGTAGGAGGGTTTTTATACGTCACATCGTTGCAGTAACGCTTCCTTCATTTGCATCAGTAGGTTCTGGTGTGTCCTTCAACCCTGTTGGGAGGTTCTGGTGTGTCCTGTCAGACTTCGACAATGACAACACATAAAGTTAGAAAGGAACCAGGTAATCATTTTAGATGTCCACCTGGGGGATTTGATCTAATGACTTCCACAGATCCAGCCTTCCGAGCTGCCCCCACCCCCTCCCGTTGTGTCCCACCCTGCAGGTCCCTCGGTGCTCCTTCACCGGGGGCGATGTCAGATCCAGTATTTCACAGCCAGGAGCGGGCGATGACATGGACAATTTAGTCTGTGAGTTCTGTCCAGCGTTGGACATGGTGTTGCGATTACACGCTCCACTGCAGGTCTGACGTGCCAGCGATGAAGGGGTGAACGCGGGTGTCGAAATTTTAAATAACTTTCACAGAGTCCTCCGCCTGCACCCAGGTCGTAAAACAATAACTCTGATAAAAGTGCAGAGAGACCGGGGGGACGTCCCTGGCAAAAAGTTCCTGTTGTCCTCTATTTTTTTTTTTTTACAACCAGTTTGGGTTTCATGGTCTCAGCAGGTGAAAACATGAGGTGATTCCAGAACTCCGTGAAGACCAGGAAAGCAGAGTCCTGGAGGTCGGAGTCCCACAGGGGACTGTCTGAGCCGGGTTGTCCAGGCTGGACAACCAGCCAGGGGATTTTGGACCGTCACCAAAGTATTTGGACAAACTAATGCCACCTTCAGGTGAGGATACTGCCAGATAGCACCTGCAAACGTGCCGCTGATTTACGACCAAACCACTGATGTTTAATGAGGAAAAGGTGTTTGTCTTGCGCTCCTATCGGGTGCCCTTCAGATGACCTTGGCTGTCAGCAGGCAGTAAATCAGGCGGCCGGACGCCGTGTCGGAAAACCACCTTTTTCCTCTGCAGTGCTCGTTCTGGATAACTGCTCTGGTACAAATTAGTGTCCAATCTCAACAGCTAGCTTGTAAGATATTAGCCCCTCGCGGTTTGTTGACGGTAGTCAGTTGTCCTAATTCTCACATCGCTGCGGTAACAGAGCGGGGTCAGCGGAGGTTACGGCGCATGTGGGCTTCACGTGCTTTACGTACAACTGAGCTAATCTGTAGCCGCAATAGCTAGTTTAGCTTGTTTACAACAGTTCTTATCTGATGAACGTCGTGTTTTCTTCCTTCTTTTTCTTATCTCACCCCCATCCATCTGTCCTCGGGGCTCTTCACCTTTGCCGTCTTTCTCTCACCTGCTCCTGAACGCACTTCCAAAAACCTTCTAGCATCGGCTCTCTCGGCTCGACTCGGCCTCTGCGGAGTCTCCGCATTCGTCCTGGAACGAATCCTGTGTCGCGTCTACGTCGGACTTATCAGAGCCGCAACTGTGAATTAGCCGCCCCTCCGGAATCGAGCGCTATACTTCATTCACAGGAATTCGGCAATGACAGCCCTTCCCCCTGTGGAGAAATAAACATGGAGCCCTCACTCATCCCGTCTCGTTCCACTCACACGTCTGCAGCCTCTGATCTGACGCTGCGCCGCCGTCCAACACGTACAGATATCAGCAGCGCTCGGCCGCCAAAGGAAACACGCCTTTGGGGCGAATGCATTCGCAGCGTTGAGGCCGGTTCTGGGTGCTTCCAACGTTTGGTTGGCTTGGAATTTTTTCTAAACTTTTCTGTTGCTGGAGATGATTTAATGTCATCATAAATGTATTTCAAACGACTGAAAATCCTTAAGCTTGTCTACTGTTAATGCAGGATTCCTATAACTCTTCATATAACTGTTAACGCCTCGGTGGGGTCGTGTTTTACGCTGCCACTAAGAGCATTTAGATAAAATATATGATTGTTTTTAAATTCTGTTTCACTGGAATGGCCTTTGATTGAACTGTTTCACTCTTCTGCCCTCGGGCAACACTGGGAACACTTCCTTTACCAGGCAGAACCCCCAAGCAGAGCCCAGATGAATATGATGCTCTTTGTGTATTAGCAAATGGATGCTAATGGCCTGAGGATCTCAGGATTAACACACCACCGCTACCGCTTTGGGCTCCACTTGAGCTAATGCACAACAACAACTCAAATACGGACAGGAACTCTAGCAAACTAGGTTAGTGTTGGTCTAAATGCTAGGTGTTGTACATTATGCTAGTCTCAGATATTCATTGTTAAAACCACATTAAGATGTCTCAAATATTCCGAAGGAACGGAGAGGTGATCGTCCAAGAAAGATGAGGAAAAGTCAGAAAAAACAAGCTAAACAAGTTGGCTGTAATGGTCAAAGATACTAGTTTGGCGTAGCGTCTATGCGTCTGCTGGTCCTCCTCCAGCTTCAGGCCTCGCCTGGACTCCTGCTGCCTCGGCTGATGCGTTTAACATTCTCCAGTCCTGCTGCTGTGTCATTGTATTCGCATCTCTCTGTTGAGCCTTTAAATGATTAAACAATGCATTTATCCGACAACAGAAGCGGCTTTAGAAGGAACAAGCCATAGTTACTGCTGCTGCCTTTGCAGAAACCTGCACACCAGCGTTCAAACGCGGCGGGAGTTTTCCAAATCTCAGTTCGGCAGAAATTCTGCTGCTCTTTGAGGTTTTTAAATTCCACAACAAGCCTGCGGGACAGTTCTAGAGTTGCAATCTGTTCATAAATGAAATTCAATCTGCTCTGTGCGTATTTCCACATGCCAGCTGGAGTCAGGGACAGTTGGGTCGACAAATAGACTTCCCAGTAAACTGGACTCCCTTGAAGAACGTTGTAGGGGATAAATCTTGTGCGATATATAACGCCCGTCCTCGGGAGAGCAATCAAAGGCCTGGCTTCCTTCCTCCCGCCTCTCCCTCCGGCTCTCGCTCTCTTCCTCTTGCCGTCCTCTCAGCCTCTTATCGTTTCCCAGCCAAACCTCGCTGGATGCTGGGCCGACATAGATCAAACCCTGCGTGACTCTGGGAAACGGTTCAATCCCAGGCCCATGAGCAGGTTCTGGGTTGAGCACGAAACCCGTGCATAACTGGCTCCATGTGCGAGGAAGCCACATGTGTGTTTGGAGCTGACAATGGGGCCCGGACCATGCCAAAGGCTCCTCCTGCAACTGTAATTTCCATCTCTATCCTGTACATCACTGCTGCGGCAGACGGGGAGGCTGCAGCGCTGACTGGCCCATCATTTACAGCTCTTTTACTGCGGCCAGGGATGACTTATTTCCTACCAGCTTTACTTGTCTGTTCAGTTTTTACAAGAAATCCTTTCGTTCGCCCTCTCCGGGGAGCCAGTTGGGTGGGATGTGAATTACGGCTCAGCCAGATTTATTAAATGTTTAACCAGTCGCTACATCATTTACACGATGAAATTAGATCCGGTTATTTGTGTTTTGCTCCTGATCCTACGGCAGACAAATATCTGTGGATGTTCTCAGAGGACAGACCCCACCAGACCAGCCTAGCTGCCCCTTTCACCCACATTCCTCAGCTCACTACCAGGTTTCTGCCTTTTTTTACCGAAATTCTTGAGCCCGACTGGTCCAGCCGGAGCCCAACGCCAAAGAACCGGAGCGTCCGTCCCGTCCGTCATGTCTGTTTGTCCTGGCTGGAGGCGTCCTGATGTCCAGGTGGTCCCATCCTTTAAATTTGGCACAGCTGTTCACTTGAACTCACTGGTGCACAGATTCGAAATGCTTGTCAAGGGTCTCACACACACACACACACACACACACACACACACACACGTGTTTTTTTACCCCAATGATACATTTCTAACCACATCCTGGGATCTTCAGTTTTATTCACAATAGAAAATTCGTTAAAGCTTGTTTGTATTTTATTTTCGGGTCCTGATGCCACAGCAGGAAGGGGACTGTCTAAAAAAAAAATTTAAAAAAAAACACTAAAAGAAAGAGAATGAAGGAAACTTTCCCGGCTGAATAACCCTCACGGGGGAACTCTGATTCTACGCTTCCATTCATCACCCTTCACCTCTGGGGCAGAGCGCCGGGCCGCCGGTGGGCCGCTGGGGTCACAGATATACGGCCCCGCGTCTGGATCGGCAGCCAGCTTCCAGACGAGTCCTCCGGGACCAGAGACCTGCTGGGAAAATTCCAGGGATGACGTAACGGCAGCGATGGGAGAAACTTCGGCGGCCCCACGTGAATCCGATATTAAGATATCAGGTGGCGCCGCAGTTTGAAAGGAGAGTTTTATGTGTGAAAGAGATCAAGAGAGGACAGTCTTTTAGAGGTTTCTTTTATTTTTTTTAGCATCTTTCATGCGGTGGGGTTGATTTGTTCTACATTCATCTCGGTGTTTTTGCCAGGCTTTGGTGGCAGTGGCCCTCTTTCTTTCTACAGGAGATCAGCTTAATTTTATTAGAACATCTTTGTTCTGGGTTAGGGTTAGGGTTAGGGTTAGGGTTAGGCCCACGCACCTTAAATTACACATGCAATGTAAAACCGCTAATTTGTGCTGTTCATATATAGATTTTCCCTCCGTTCACCATTTCCCCACTAGTTTATTCATTTACTGATTGACTTTTTTCAAAGCTTCTAACGTGCAGACATGCAGTAAGACTGGAAGCTTTCCTTTGTCCCTCTGGGGACTTACTCAGACCTACAACATGGACAGCCTCCTCTGAAGATGCTCCATCCTCCCAACTAGTTTCCCAGGATGGACAGAGTCAGAGCTACAGTGATTAGGGCGGAGTCTGCCCACCAAAAACACCGCCTTGACTCATCCCGCCGGGGGCGGAGCCTTAAAACCCGGCTCCGATGCCAACCGCGGTGAAGTAGGAGAAGGCCAGGATGCCGACGGGCAGGCCGAGACTCCCGGCAGAGTTTAGCGCGTTGGTCTCCGCTTTGGTGACGATCTTCACAGAGGACAGCGTGTAAGTCTTGGATGTGTCCAACGCGGACGTGTCCACGGCGTTCCTCTTCCTGCGGTTGTTGCACTGCTTGAAGGTGCTGCAGGTGCTTTTTTCACACAGCCGGGTGATGCAGTGGAGGTAGTAGGTGGACACGGTCTGGTTCTGCTGCTCGATGAAGCGGAAGGCCGGGAAGTGGAAGCGGGCGCTCTGGCTGTCTCCGTTCTCGATGATGGTGGTGAAGGGGTCCTTGGAGCAGGGCACCAGCAGGTTGAAGTAGCTGGAGTTGTTGGGCAGGGGGGAGATGGAGGCGTAGCAGCGGTCCAGCAGCACGTGGTACTGCCCAGTCAGGTTGGTGGCCTTCACCTCCACGTACACGCTGGTCCTCAGCTCGATCCCCAGCTCGGGCATGACCAGCGGTCGGGTGTAGTTGGTGTCGGTGAAGAGCTGGAGGCTTAAAGTGCTGATGAAACTTCCATTGTTGTCCTTGATGGCAATGGAGGAGGCCGACACGTCGATCTGGGTGTTGTTGACCAGATACTCGAGGGGATAGGCGCAGGAGTAGTAGTACTTCAGCTCGGCGTTGTAGGTGATGGTACCGGTGGTGGGATCCACCGACCGGATGACGCCGCTGATGTTGACCGTCTGGATGTTGGAAAAGTCCGAGAATATGCCCGTCCCCGCCGCACTGGTGGTCATGAAGGTGCTTCCACAGGCGTGGGTCATGTTTAGGGGGAAACTGAAGCGGGCGACCGGCGGGTTCACCGTCTCGTCAAGGGTGGCTCTACAGGTCGTGTCCAGCATGTGGTTCAGAATCAGAAGAGTCTCGTTGTAGCCGGTGTAGATGACGGGGCAAATCTGGACGGCCAGGTTGATGGACGAAGTCCCGCACACCACCGCGATGTCGGTCAGCTGTGGCCGCCGGGCCTCCGTTCCACACTCGCCCAGCGTGAGCTGGCTACTTCTGGCTATCATGGAGAGTAAAAGTAAAATGACCTTCATGGTGTCTTCAGCCGATGGATTGGGACACTCGGAACCGCAACGTTTCCACTTCCACTCGTCCTTCGCAGGTTGTTTTAAAGTCTTCAGACGGTTCAGGGGTCTTTATAGGTACGCATGTCCTCTGGGATTGGTCCAGAACAAGGTCAAGCACATTGCTATTTGTGAGCGGCTATTGTCTGAAGTATTAGCTCCATCCTGGACCCTATCCTGAGGGCAGACACTGAAACCTGAAGAATCCCGCTGTCTTCCAGCTCTGAGAAAACAGCCTTGTTCTTTTGTTGTGTGTTCTTTAAAATATAGATTTCCATGTGCTCTATAACAGGACCTTCGTGAACTAAGTGAACACAACACTGTGTGGTGTGAATTTCGGGTTTAACACACAATGCAGTGAAAGTTCTATCCGGTTTGAACTCCTGCAGCTCCAGTAATGACCTAAATGGGAGCAGATGAAAACCCCTGGATGACTCAGACCTGCTTTATGTACCCACCAGTCGCACGGTAAAACTTACCACCATCGGCGCTGATATGATACAACATCGTGGAACCGACACAACTGGTTGGTTTAGAGAATGTTTTGAACTTTTTTTGTTTTTTAATGTAGATCCATTTATTTTTTTCCTAGAAACCGTATCCATCGGTTCCTTCAGATCTGGGAGGGGCAGTGGCCATCTTTTGTTTCTGGTCTTGGCTGGTGATAAAAGCTGATCCAATGTGCCGCAAATGTAACCAAATCCAAGTATTAGCAGGATCCTGACAGAGACCAGGGCCTCTGGGGTGCCGCGGCGAGCTCGGGCGCACATCCATTTACTTCTGGTTTTAGTTGATGGTTTATGATAAAATCTAAAGTTACGGGTGAGTATAAAAGTTTAGGAGCTCCGGTCAACCTGATGTGTGTGATTGTGGACTGAGAGATGCAGACGCATCTGGATTCGAACCTTCGTGCTGTGAGGTTGAAAGACCTTGTTTTTCCTGTCATAATGTCCAGATTGAAAAGGTCACCATCAAAGTGTCAGGCTGCTCTTGGCTTCTAAGACCGTTTATTTGCTTTCCAAAATCCCCCTTAAAGGCGTGGAAACGCCGGTGGTTTTTAGCAGCAGCCGGTCGCTGCCGGCAGACCTCGCCTGTCAGCCGTCATCACATCAGGAAGTGTGTGTAGGGATGACAACCAGGCCGGGTCAGAGCCCTCCGGTGGATTTATCGGGGTGCGGGGCTGGAAGCTGGAGGGTCACCTGCTCTCCTGCTCGCCCGCCTGCGCTCTGACTGTGAATAACGAGCGCAGCTCCAGACCTGCCGGAGGGTCGGCGGCGCTGAGGAGTCGCAGAGGCCGGAAAAAAAGGCCCCGAAAGGGAGAAAAATGAGGTGCGACTCCTGCCAGGAAGTAAAATACAACCTCGTGTCACCCTTTTACTGCGCGGGTCGCCACCAAACGGGCCCTGCCTTGGCTTGTTTTGTCTCCTCGCAGGAGGAAGGTGATGATAGTTGGTCAGGAAGTGAAGCCATGTGACTGTCAGCAGGACTGCGTGAGCGCTAATCCGTCACTCCGGCCTGGAGGCGCTTGGCTTTCGGCTTTGGTCGGAGACGCTACAGGGAACAAATCAACTTTTCAGAATAAAAGCCCACTATTTTGATAGTCGGTTGAGTCCAAAGATAGTAAACTTGTTGAAAGTGTGCTGCTTTAGGCCCTGGTGTAGTAACCGTTGTTACGAATGCTGGCGCAGATGTGGGGTTCTCCTCGTTTCTTACAAGCTTGCGTTTTAAACCCTGTTTTCCTGTCGTTTTTACCTCTGCCGGCCGGCTGCTGCCGCCATGTCGCCATTATAGCCTTGACCTGGTTCACACCATATAATATATCACCCTGTAAAGCTAGCTGCCGCGGACGTCCACCCAGCGCCGGCTTATTATGCTAAGGAAATGAAATGTTTCATTGGAAGCGCGACAATGCTCGTAAATAACATTTATCTGCCAGAAAACCTGGAAAAACACGAGCAGTGAGTGAACTGCTGACAGGGGGAGCAGTCATGTGACGTTGCACTAGCTTAGATGGTTTTGTAAACACGGTTGGGAGCCTAAATCAGGGGTTTTTGGGTGTGGCCGTAACTGCGCCATGTTGGGTCGGTAACTGACACCAGCCACTCCTGAGTCCTGAAACGGAGCTTTTTTATCTTCTGCGCGTTAGCCACAAACTCAACCAGGTCAAGGCTGCGGCGACAATGAGGC
Organism: Tetraodon nigroviridis; assembly: GCA_000180735.1. Classification (NCBI taxonomy): domain Eukaryota; kingdom Metazoa; phylum Chordata; class Actinopteri; order Tetraodontiformes; family Tetraodontidae; genus Tetraodon; species Tetraodon nigroviridis. The sequence continues at coordinate 507,383 of CAAE01014997.1, read as the reverse complement.
CACCTCTCCTCACCGGTAATTCAAGTCATCGCTGACCTGAAACCAGAACTCCTCCAGCCGTTTCACAGAGGTGTGAATGTTTTAGGGTGGTAAACAGCATCAATGCCTCCATTATCAACATCATTGATGATGTTTAGAATCCAGCCTGAAGAAGACGAGGAAACGTCGGTTCAAAGCCCTGATGGGACCTTTTTACTGGCCTGGGTTATGATTCCAGGAGGTTCAATGTCCTGGAAGGCTTTTTAACGGAGATATTTTAGAGCAAACCTGAAGGAGGATCAACAGGTTGGTCATCAGGAGGAGATGATCCGGATCAAAACCGTTCGCCCGTTCACCCATTCATCCCTTCAGAACTGATGCCTGTTACTGCTCCTGTCTTTCATGTTTTATGTGTAAAAACACACACACACCCACACACACACACACACACACTGTGACTGTTGCCCTTTCATGTGTGGAAAAAAGCAACTGTAGGGTCCAGCTGTTAAGAAGTAAAACAGATATGCCCCTCCCCCCTCAGCAGTTGCTTTTCTGCTGTACACACACACACACACACACACACACACTCACACACACGCAAACATTCCTGTACTAATCTGAATGTCACTGCTTTTGAAGCTGAGTGCTGGAGCCATGAGGAGGGAGCCATGTTTAAAGACCTGCACCATCTCCTCCTCCTCCTCCTCCTCCTCCTCCTTTTTGTGTCGCTTCATATCTCCTCCTCCCTTTCTCTCCCGGCTCACCTGTTTTCCCTCTGTCTCTCACCTCCCCGTAACTCCTCTCTCTGCCATCACCTGCTGGACCTCCTCTCCCTCCCTCCCTCCCTCCATCTTCGGTTTCACCAGATGTGGACGCTGGCTGGTTTGCGGCCCAGCTGCTGCCCGTCTCTCCTGGTCATCTCCCGGCCGACCGAGCAGACGACATTGTTGTCGTTAGCGTCTGATCTGCATGAGAAAAGTGTGTTTTCCTCTGAGTTTACAGTTTTTGGTGGTTTCTTGCTCCTAAAATACGGTTTTACTGAACCCTTTTGCTTTTTATATCTCTGATGTCTGGGATGGTGGTGGAGGTCATTTCGTTTTAGTTCCGCTGGCAGGAGGTGGATGGAACCACAAGGTTCCACAGAAAAAGCTACAAACGGCTCAATTATGTATTTGCACGTGTGTGTGTGTGCGCGCGCACTAGTTGTCGACATTTTAGAAGACAAGAACGTTTTGTGTTTGTCTTTTTTCCGTTGAGGGTTCAAACTCGCGCAGACGTGTTGTCATGTTCGGAGCTACGCAGATCGTTAGAGGCAAAAAGAGCCCCGTAAGTATAGAAATAAATGTGTAGGAATTTCCACAAGTCCACACACACATGCACACGCTCACACAGGCGGTGCTTGATTGTGAGTGGCGGTCTCCCGGGCCGGGCCATAACAGTGATGGATGGGCCGTTTGTGGAGGCCGTTATTATTTGTTATGTGAGCGGGTGTGTGTGACTAGGGCCTTGTGGAGGGGTGGAGGGGTGGGTGTGGTGGGGTGGGGGCTACACCTGCTGCGTGTCCCGAGAAGCCGGCCGAGCTCCGAGAACAGCTGGATACATTGATTTAGCGACTCGCTCCGCAGGCTGCAGGAACAAATCAAGCAACAGCTAATAAAAGCGCCCTTTATTACAGCTGCTCCGTTTGCCCTCCAAAACAACTGGCTACATCATGTGTTTTGCTAACGCCCGCCGCCACACAAAATTAAACCCGGGGCTAACGTGTCCTTTCTGGATGGCGTGGAGCACCGCCATGCAGGGGTGGTAAGCGATGTTGCGTGGTGTACGCGTCGCTTCCATAAAAGTGCGCATATTTGCGCGCGTGACTCACTTTTGACATTGGTTCAAGCAGCTGTGTTGGCGTTTTAGCCGTGTTTGTCTTCACACCTGCAAGCTAATACCGTCAGCGCTTCTCAAGGTGAGCCAGCAGCGGCGCGGTGGTTTGCAGCAAGAGCGCGTTCGTGTGTGTTCAGATCATTTGTGGGCGTACGGCGAGGAACGCGCTAGCTACACCGAGGGGTGGATCCCTCCAAGAACCACACTGGCGCCCCCAGTGCAAACCAGTTTTTGATGCCTTCAAACCAGTAAAACCTTTCTGCCGGAGCTGCTGGTGACCAACTGGTTGCACCATTACAGCACAACAGAACAGTCGCCGCAAAAACAGTCACAGCAGGAAGGAACAGGGGCGTCGTCCGACAAACCAGAATAAAGACTTCTGTGTTAGCGGAGCCGTCCAACGTGCACCTGGGCACATCTAAGGCGCCGGCGTTGGGCCGTTGGCTGGCTGTTGATGCGAGAGTCTCACGCCGTCCACCTCATCCATAAACAGACTCTCCGCTGGGAGATTTGCAGGTCGGGAACAGCAGCCGGTCAGAAACCGGCGGCAGGCGGCGCCGAGGCCTCTGAGCTGGGCCGATTCCTGGGTGATCGTAGAGGAAGCTCATCATCCTGAATGGAACCCAGTCCTGAAATCAGGTTCAGTCATTGGTGCAACATTCTTCACCCTCCTTTTAACAGGGAGAAACCTGAAGCAGGACCAGACTCGTGTGCTTGGTCGTTTGTTCCGTTTTCAGCCGTTTCGAACATGACGGCAGTGCCTCGGTTTGTCCTTCAGAGGCGTTGACCCGACAAGGTCGGACATTAACTTTCTGATTCCGCCTTTATGCGGCCGAACTTTGACCTCCCCCCCTGAGCTCAGAGGGACCACACACCCTCCTCCAGCAGGTGAGGATGAAGTGGCTCCTAACTTTAACAGCTCTGGAGGCAGGTGGCGCTAAATACCCTGGGATGGGTGCAGCACCAACTAATAAAATAATTAACTACGGACCTGGTCTCCAAGGAGGTGGTTTCAGGGTGACCAGGACATGAGTCTGGGTCCAGACTGGGCCGTACTGGTTTGTTTGCTGCCTCGGACCAGTCCAACTATGATCAGTCCAGGGTCTAATCACCTGATGTCTGCACAGACCTCTCTTTTGTCGCCGCAGTGTTCCTACGCTTCCTAGCGGAGGCGTAGGCGAGCCCCTGACGGTGGAAATGACATTTACTCTGGCGGCAAGCGCTGCCATTTGGCAAAGCCATCAGGAGAACTTTACGTGTCTGACCTTCACGTGTCCACGTGCAGTAAACACAGCCTTCTTCTGGCGTTGGCGGACCAGCCCTTCGCTGTCTGACTTCAGCGGCGTGGAGAGGAGGGAGCCTGAGAAACCAGGGGGGAAGGACGGCGTTCCAGCTGGGAAACATGTCCACACTCGTCACGGCATCGGTCACACAGCAGGGAAGCGCAGACCTTTTCTGTCAGCACCAGTCGCCTCGGCTGCCCCCTGGTGGCCGGAAGTGGTAAAACTATTCAAATGATTGTTTCTGTTCATCACACACTCAAAACCAGTCATTAGCTTTAAGTGCACGATGATGACTCATTATTCAACGATACGCAAGTGTGTACGGTAAAATGACGCATTTGCAGAAAAACGTCAGTGTTTATATAAATATATCGCTGAGTGAACAAAAACACAGCAGATACGACTGCAGACGTTCATGTGCTGCTGGTTGGATTCCTGATAACAGACCAAAAAGAGTCCGGAGGCCAAAACATGACAACGGTGATAAACTCTGAGGAACACTCACAAACGTTCAGCTCTGTGTGTGTGTGTGTGTGTGTGTGTGTGTGTGTGTGTGTGTGTGTGTGTGTGTGTGTGTGGTTTAGGGTTAGGGGTGAGGCGGGGTCCTACCAGAGTCTGTCAGACTGAAATATTCCCCCCATCTGCACATCTGGACAGCAGCAGCGGCAGCAGCAGCTCTGGGGCCAGGAGACCACCTCAGGTGTGCTGACAGGCCCGGTTCTGCTCCAAACCAGGCCCGGGAGTTGAAAAAGACTCAGTTTTATTTAGATTATGTTACCAATCAATGATAAACGAGCGTCTTTTGGTGTTAAAACTAAAATGTCACGTTCTCTGCTGTATTTAGTAGTAATAATAATTTACCACCACTTTGCACACAGTACTGGTTAGACCTGTTTACAAACTGTTTCCACGGCAAAGGAGGGTTGAAGTTTGGCTCCATAAGGGCGTTTGACCTCCTTGGCCTTCGACCCCGGAAGCATGCGGCGGTGTCTTTGATGGAAAACCAATGTTGGTGTTGACAGGAAGTGCCGAGAACTCTGAGAAACTTTAGCGACATTTAACAACGTTTCGCTAATACTGTCGCCGACGCGTCCTCGTTGACATGTTTAAAAATATAAACTCATTTTCATCTCCGCCGGCCTCTTCTAGGAGGTCCCGTCATTTCCAGTGTATTTATTAGGAGCCGTATAAGATCTGGGTTTGGGTTTCCTCAAACGTCGAAGAGAGAGCACGGCGGCCATTAAATCCTCCGCGTGCAGGCCGCGCACCTTCGCGCTAACAGATACTGTTACGCGGCGAGGAGCTGCCGGACAGATGGCCATAAATCGGGCCTCCACGCTGACGTGCTGCTCTCCTTGAGCTCTCCGTTTTACTGCGTAAACACTCCATCCGTCACCACAGGCGCTTCACACAGACCAGAGCTCAGTTTAATCTGTCCCCAGGTAGGCGGCTACTTACCCCGGACCCGCTCCAGGCCCGCGGGGCTGCTCCCAGAAGCCGTTGGCTGCCTCTGGCTGAATGAAACGCTGGATAAATTTCATCTCTGCTGGTTATCAAGGCAACAGTTTGATGAATCGCCCACATGCCAGTTTAGAAGGCCGGACGGAGCAGGAGTGGTTGCCTTTGGCGGCCCCTAGCGGTCACCCTGAGTACTAAAAAAGGATTGGATCAGACATTTACGTTTTCCTGCTTGTTTAAGCTAATATAACTAAAACTCTCTTTTGAAATAAATGATAATTTTAACTAAATAATATGTTTTTGTGATTGATCCATCACATATTGGAAAATCGAGGCCTTGTGTCTCCGTCTCTTGTCCCTCGCTACCTCACTCTGCAGTAGTGAGTCACACACTTTAACGCAGGTTTAGTTTTTATTGATCTTCTTGATCGATTTTATGGTGTTTTTCAGGATTAATTAAGCTGACAAATTGAGAAACGGCGCTAAGTTACCAGCATCATCACCAACACGGAGTCCAGTTCCACAAAAGAAATGTGTCTGAAGCATATCTGTGTGTGTGTGTGTGTGTGTGTGTGTGTGTGGGGGGGGGGGGGGGGGTCAGGTTTGTTTAACCAGCTGTTTGGAGGCATAGTCCGATCCCACGTGACCTCCTGTTTCTCCAGCTGCTCCTCGGTCTGAACAACCCACCGTCTTTGTCCCGAAAACCTTTTTTGATCGTGACACCAGTAATCGGATCTGAACCTTAACGGCTCAACTCGACACTGGACGGGAAGAATGCGAAGGAGAACGACTGGCGAAAGACAAACGGCAGGTCTTCTGTCCGGCAGGGGGCGCTAACGTTGGTGTTTCTCCTCACCCACCTGGGGACAGGTAGGTGAGGAGACCAGCCGTGTCCAACGTAGACTTGAGAAAACGAGCACGTGGTCGCGCACGAAGAAACTGCTGGTGATCAGCGAGGTGACAAAGGTGTCGGCTTCACACTCTGTTACACACAGTAATGTGACACAGGTGACCACACACACACACACACTCACACAAAGCCTGTTGTAATGAGGACATTATCATGCATGTCTTTTGCTCTTCGCAGTATTTATAGCGTCCTTCTCTCTGAGTACACACTTTGTTGTGGGGTGTGTACGTGCACACACTTGCGCGTGCGCACACACACCAATTAAGAGACCCATGACTGTCAACAACCAGGTGCTGGGCATTGGGGGGAATTTGATGGAGTTCTGGACAGAACAACAGAATCCAGCTGGGAGGAGAAAAGAAACCTTCCAGGTTTGTGTAGCAGCGACACACACACACACACACACACACACACACACACACACACACACACACACACACACACACAACAACCGCGGTACTGTTGACCAGAGGTCATCAGTGGTGAAAGTCCACCCGCTGGTGTCATGTCTGCTGGGTCCTCTTTGGTCCTTTACACACGTCTTTGCTGCCTCCAGTCGCCTGCGTTTAAAAGTGTCCGAACGGCCTTTTCAGAGCTTCCAGCTGGTCGCACATGTCTGTCAGCGCTGCTATTACCATCCTGTCTGTGTGTGTGTGTGTGTGTGTGTGTGTGTGTGTGTGTGTGTGTGTGTGTGTGTGTGTGTGTGTGTGTGTGTGTGTGGTGGGTGGGGGTATCAGTTGGGGGCCTGTGACCTTGAAACTAATGCTGAACATTATACTCAACACCTTCCCACATGCACACACACACACGCAGTTAGCTGTTAGCTGTTAGCTTGCTCATATTCTCGGCAGAGGTTTCGATCTTCGGCTGGTTTCCTGCTTCCTGATGCTGACACACACTCAGATCCGTCTTTAGACCCAGCTATCAAACCCGAGGTCGACCTGCGGATAGCCACCTTTTCAGACCTGGGCTAGCTAACGTCCCCTAGGAGGTTTCTTCAGATGCTAAATTCAACTCCTGAATTATCATGCTGGGCTAACTAGTGTAACTTTTGTTGGTTTGAAACAGCATCCAACGAGATAACTTTATTCCAAATTTTCTTTTTTATATTCTTCTATCTGTAGCCTGACAGAAGAAATGTGCTCAGGAGGTGTCAGATGCTTGCTAAAGCCTCGTCTCCAAGGGAAACGGCTTGGCTGTAGTGCTACAGTGCTAAAATGAATAGGCTCAGAGGCTGTAACAATATGCTAATGCTACAATGGGTCTCTAATGAGAGAGAGCCGGCGCTAATTAACCTCTCTGACAAAAGGACCCAGAGATCCCAGCCTGCGTCATCATCATGCTAACGAGGACACGTGCCCGTCCAAGGTGAGGACAGAGATCTGCTCGAGGGTTTGGACTCGGTTTTACAGTTCAGGTTCTAGTTTAGCTCAGGTTAGGGTTAGATTATTGTCAGGGTTAGAGCTGTAACCAGGGAACATGCTAACGTGTGTGTCCCCACCGTCCCTGTTAGCCCAGCCGGGGGTTACTGGGCCAAGACCAGAGAGCAGCCACAGCTGGAGGTCCTCCTGGGACCGGAGGTGACGCTGTTACAGCCGATGAAGAAGAGCAGAACAGACGGATGTTTCGTGGTCAGCGTCCCCGACTCGTCTCCGGTGCTCATGGGTTGATGGGTAGCCGATAACTGGACCCTTCCAGGAGGAAGGTGAGGTTAGAAGGATGTTTACGTCCAGACATGATACTGGGAGAAAGTAAAAGTATCTGCTGAGATTCTACACAACAAGACTCACAGTGGGTTAGAGGTAGATGGAGGCCAGCAGATGATGATGATGGTGATGGTGATAATGAGGATGATGAGTGATGGCTCATGGTGAAGGCTCTCCACACCTCCTTGGAGCTGGTAACGCTGCAGCCGGATAAAACCTGGAGCTAAGAGTAGCTTATTTGGCCTGGACGTTGGGTTCTGATCACCTGTGTAAACAGCCGGAGGTAAGTCGAAGCCCTGCTGGGTTCTGTTCCATCCAATCTCCCGGTTTAGGTCACATCTTCCCCCACGGCCCCGCGGATACCCCGGGGCGGCAGGATAGCATTAGTTTCCGTCCATCAACGCTTCTCTCGGTGCTCTTGTCAGCACTTAGCGCTGGTACTTTGTCACTCCCCTGACGTTCTCTCCTCCTTTTAGCCCTCACATTGAGTGGGTGTCAAACATCTCTGGAGGACTTTTCAGACTCAACACTCGGATGCCTGTCTGCCACCACCCAGGTTTATTCACCAGGCGGGAAAATATTTGCTCCGATGTGTCCAGCGCTAATAGGCTACCATCTGTTCCTGCGTGTAACTCCCATCACAGCCGGCCCGTAAGCCCAGAGCATGCTGGGACGGTAACAGATGAGAAGATTGAGAGCGAAGGTTTAGCTTGGCGGAGGACAAGACAAGATGACCAAGCAGGGCAATTTGTTCCCCCGGGGGAGGATCACAGCCGAGTCTGTATCAACTTCTGCATCCTCTTGTTTCTCAAATTAGTGCCTTGGTTTGCCCTCAACATGAGCCGTGCTTTAAATACCCCCGTGTTCCGGCCGAGGGCAGTTTTCAAATAGACCCTATTCACCCTTCCAGCCTCACCAGGAGTGTTTCAGTTGCCCCATAAATCCATCAGTCTGCTCCAGATGTAGAGGCTTCTTAGGGCCGGGTTAGTTGCCCCGGGGTGATCGGTAACACCCCCAGCTGTGAGGCGGTGGTCTTCGTTTGCGATCAAAAATCGGCGGTGAGTGTTTAACGTGGGCAGGTGAACCCGGCGTCGTTAGGGGCTCCTCCACCGCCGAGCAAATCAATTTGTCTACATCTCAAAACGAATTGTCTCATTTTCACACTGCTATCGGGTGACGGCTCTGATCTGCTAGCGCTGCGTAAACGGCTGGTGTGGATTTGAAATTAAGCCACAGCTGTCCCGGAGAACCTTATCGAGGCCCCCGATACGCCTTCCCTCAGGACGGGATCACCTTTCTGCCCCTGTGGGGCCGGTAGAGAACGGCTGGACCCACCTGACACCGGATCACACTGGTGGAATTTAAGCAATGGGATCAGCTTCCACCGTGCCCACCCGGTGGGGGAGGCGTCACCCATGAATTGTGTTTATTTGTCGGCACCCCGTTGTGAAAACCTTCCCATCAACTGCGCGTTAATCTGGGTGGGGAGCCCCCCCACCAGCTCCCTCATCCACAACCAGGTGGACACATTTGGGAGTATTTTCCTCCACGATCCGTCTCAGGTCTCCAAATAGTGGTCGCCGAGCCCTTGGTTTGGCTTCGGTGGCAGCGGACGGCCCCTTGAAGACCCCCGTGATGGAAAACCTCCCAGCGGTCCCGGGAATCCATCTTCTGTTTCACAGCAGGCAGGATTTACGAGCCGGGCGGCACTCAGCATCTCCGCTGTCCTGCTGAGATGGAGAGATTTGGACAAGTGGGAGAGGTGACAGAGACAGGAGGGAAGGAGGGCCGGGAACGGCCTGACGGGGGATGGAAAGGAGAGACCGGAGGGAAGAGAGTCGAACAAAAGTCCCTCGCCGTCCTGACGGGTGGAGGCTGCCAGGAGCTCTCAGGATCAGGGCAGGTCGCGGCAGCAGCCAGTCAAATATGGCTTCTGTAACGCGAGTGCCGCGTTTCCGTTGCCGACGACGGCAACTTCACGAGCTTCAGAGCCCGAAACCCTTCCTGGGCTGAACAGCAACCAGCAACACCTCAATCGATTCAGATCTCCAGGTTTGGGCGGGCAGAAGTGGGAGCTTGGTCACATGGCGGATCTCCGGAAGGTGGAATTTTCCAGACGCGGCAGCAGTTGGCGGAAATGTGCCCGCTGATGGAGGCGGGAAGAAAATAGCCTCGGCAGCAACACACGAGCGCGTTATCGGTCCGATCAGGAACCAGCCCGCCGGACTGCGTCAAAGTGAAACCCACTCCTGCAGATGGAGTTCCGAGTGTCAAAGGTCGCCGTCATGGCGATTACAGACCCAAATGTCAGCCAAGATTCCGATATTTCCGCCCGTCTCATCTCGACCCCTCAAAAATCCGACTCCAAAAAAAAAAAAAAGGGAGCGAACGAAGCAGCTAATTGTTAATTAGCGGTGGGAGGGAGGGCGGGGCTAATAAAGACGCCATCAAAGCAGCAGCGTGTTCAGCAGGTACATAAAGCTGTCGGCGCTCGGCGGCGCTCCGGCTCAGCTGGTGGCGGAATGAAAACACTTCAGCTCAGCTCGTAACTCAGGGCTGGAGTGAGTTACTGCAACCGGTCGGAGCGATCCTCCCCACCTCCGCTCCCCTCCGCCTCCTCCCCCCATCGCCATCTTTTTATGGTCATTCGTCAGCCGGATCGGAAAGAAGATGAAGAGTCGAGCCCTAAAAAAGAGGAGTTTGAAGAGATAAAAGAAGGATGCGGATGGATCCAGAAGGATCAAATGTCAGGAGGAAAATAGATCTGGAAAAGTAGCGTAAAGCGATCCACGGCTGTCCGATCGTCATCTCATCGTCCTTCCACTCGTTTTTATCGGCAGCTGAAAAGTCTTTCCTGCTTTCAACAGGCTGATAAAAGCAGGGGCCAGGAGGCGGAGCTAAAACAGAGCTGGAAGTGCTGATGGGAGACCAGTCATGGCGGAGGAGGGAGCCGAGGAAGGTGGTGAAGGTGGTGACGGTGATGAAGGTGATGAAGGTGTCCGAGCGGCTGAAACCTCCATCGGTCCTGTGCGTCGCGTGATCGGCCTCTTTCTTTCAAAAGAGCAAACGGATTGTTTTGACGTCTGCTTGGAGGCTGAAACATGAGCGGCGGAATTTAGAGGCCGGTCAGGGGATCAAAGCATCAAAGACCAGAGAAGAAAGCATGAAAAGAAAACAGCAAACAAAGCAGGCGCCGGGGAGGTGTGCGTCAGAGTTTGATTGAGTTAATCTCAGGAGCGAGACGCCGGAGGCGGCGTTGCTGTGATCTGCTTATTATGGTCTGTGAGCCCGGCAGGACGGCGGCTGAAGCTGTGAGAGAAGAGACAACTCAACTGATCCTGGACTACAGAGAGAGCGTTTAACCTAATTAAACACTAATATGAAGCAGTCTGAGTGTGTGTGTGTGTGTGTGTGTGTGTGTGTGTGTGTGTGTGTTGCGCAGACCTCCCTGGAGCCTCAACACTGACCTGTAATTGTGCACACTCGTGCATGTGGTGAGCGGTAAGACTGAGTGTTGTGATAGAATTAGTCTGACAGGCAAAGGCAGAGTTTGTGTGTGTGTGTGTGTGCGTGTGTGTGTGTGTGAGAGAGAGAGAAAGAGAGAGAGAGAGAGAGATAAACAAAAATGTGAAAGTCGACTCACAAGTTAGAAGTCTTCCTAACAATTTCAGCGTTATTTGACGATTAACTGGTCCTAAATCGATGTTTGATAAATACTCCTTTGTTGCCATAGCGATGACTTAAAAAAATGCAAAAATAGTTCAAAGTTGCACACAAGGACGGATAAAGTCATCCAATAGCCAAGTCGGGTGAGCCCAAGCTAACATTTAAGCATGCAGCTAGCCGCCTAGCGCTAAGTCGGTCGCCCGAAGCCTCCAGGTGAAGTAACGTGCGGGCTAACTCAATTACAGAAAACATTTAAAGTTAACAAAGTTGGAACGTGCGCGTCCTGCCGAGCTCACGTTTCACGTACATGTGCGAGTGTGCCCTCGGCGTGCGGGAAGCCTGCTTCTCCCCTCGTCGCGCATTTATTCAGGCTCAAGTTGCAGATTTTGAAGCTACTTTTCACCGTGAAAACATCAGCTAGCTTCACAGTTTATACCCTGTAGAAATTGAGTTATAAGCGCGCCGGTGAGCCCGGCTAGCGTAGCGGCAGAAGCATCATTTTAGCACAGAGCATCGGTTTCTTCGGCGTTCCCGGACAGCGGAGACGCCAACAAAACGGCTCCCGTCCGTCCCAAACGTCCATCATGAGCGCTCCTCCGTGTTTTTGGTGTGTAACCGTAAATCACTTTGTCCGTCACCACAGCCACCCCCCCCCCACACACACACACACACACTTCTCCTCACCCTTCATAGATTAGGCGGATGCAGGAGGGGTGGTGTGGTGGTCTGGGAGGCAGCAGGTTGTGTTGTGGACTGATGTTAGGAGTCAGCAGGGTGTGTGTGTGTGTGTGTTGTGTGTCGTGTGTGTGTGTGTGTGTGTGTGTTTGGCAGGAGGTCCAGTTATTGACAGAAGGATTACGCTGAGCTTAGGGTTCAAGCCTTCTGCGCTGACAGACAACTTGCCCCTGAGAATCGGCGCACTCTGGAGACGCCGGCGCTCACGGCCCCGCCTGACACCCCGTGTGTGTTTTTATCGCTCCGTCACCTCTTGTTTGTCTTTGTCTGACGGCGGTTTAGGCCTCTCTAAAAGAAAAATGCTAACAAGCTAACAAATTTAGAGTGTTTACGTGCAACAGAACTGGGTTACAAACCGAGGTGGGTTTTAAGCGGCTAGCTGGTGCACACGTTCAAGGTTTGGGGATTATTCTGAGGAATCGGAACCCCCCACCGTGTTTACACCCGTGGGCGATTTGACTGACAGCTCCTGGGTGGTCTGTGGACGCGAGTGTGAGGCGATTGACAGAGGGGAGAAAAAGAACTTGAAAGGGAACAACGGTACTCGCGGCGTCTCGCTCCTCAAGCCCAGAGGCAGCGATGACATGTTCCACCAGGTTCCACCCCACCTTAATGTGGTTTGTGCTCTAGCTAACCACATAACACGTGCGTTTAATACCCTTTATTGCTTCCTACAGCTACAGAGATTAGCTTTCTTGCGAATGTTCTGCTTTACCGTCATCCAGATGTTTATTGCCACGGTACCTGTTACCCACAGGTGAACATCATCCTTGAACCCAACGTGCTTCCACTTTATCCAGGATTAGAGCTCCTCCAGGCTAACATCCGTAGCCTGGCTAAAGGCTGAAAACACCCATTGACCTCCTGGCCTCGGAGAGTCCCACCTTGTCCAGATGTGGGTCCTGACCAGCGTCCAGACCTCGCAGGCGTTCCTCAGACGGCCCCTCTCGGCGGCCCTGCGGTAGTTTTGACACCTTTGATCCGACGCTAGACCAAACACGCGGCTCTGGACGCGGCTGCAGGGTGAGCTGCTGGTCACATCTGGGTGACCCTCCCCCTCCCAGGATGTGTGGGGCTGTGGGGGTTCATGGGGCGCCACGCCAGAGGCAGTAATTGGCTGTTTTTGTTACCGCGATGCTGCCAAAGAACAGCAGTTGTCTTAGTTCTCTTTCTGAGAAGAAATTGGCTTTTTTGGCCTCCTGTTTAGCAGGGTGGGTAACAGCTACCTCAACAGCCATCACTTAGCAACCTGGCAACCAGAGGTAAACAGCTAGCAGTTTCAAACTAGCAAAAACACAGCAGGGTGGTGTCAGATGAAGAGTAGCAGGAAGGCAAGCGTCTAGTTTTCTTGTGTTGCGCTTGTAGTCCCGTTTGGCCTGAGGGGGCGCTAACGCGCGTTGGGCTGCAGTAAAGGCCGACAAACTGACCACCAAGGAAGCTGTGTTTTTGCTGAGGTTTATCTGTTTGCTCATTAGCAAACTAACTTAAAAAGTTTATTAAAATACTCAGGAAGTGCTGATAGTCAAAGAACAGACGAGTTATTGTGGTGACTTCTGAATTTACTATTTGGGGTGTAAAAATGGCAAAAATTAGGTAAATGATTTGCTTGGTGGAGGTCAGCACTTTTTAAGTTTGTGTTATATTAAAGTTTAGAGTTGACAAATGAGACATTTTAGTTCTACATGACTACAAAAATAAATTAAAATGCGCTAAATTAAAAACTTCTGTATATCTCAGAGTCACTGAAAATAGCTTTTGTTAGCTCGTTAGCTTTGTTTTATTTTTTTCGCAACTGTAATGTGGAATTAATAAACGCGACCTTTTAAAGCATGAATCCAGTCCAACGCTTCCGTCTCGACCCATAAATCGAACTTTTCGATTTTTACTGGGGGATTTCTAATAACGCCAGTGGGTTTGCCGCCACGTGTCTGGATGCGTCTGAACATTTACGACGTGCGGATCAGAATTTCTAAGAAGCGACGGCCTGATTGTCTCATCTGGCGTCATCGCTGGTTCAGGCCGAAGTGGACCTTTTCTCACACAGGAAATTGCAAGTCTGTCGGGAGGACTGTGGGTCGGCGCGCTCGTAAATCACGGCTACGACTCTGGCTGCATGCTAACTAACTCCCTGCTAGCTCCAGCTAGCTCACTCAGGCCTTTTTCTTAGATGGTGCGCTTCTTAAAAAAAAACAAAAACTTTTTAAACTTTAAAATTTACTTTAAAAACTGCGATTCTAAAATTCTCCAGTGGCTAATCCAGGTTTTTGTCGGGGAGTAAATAAAGCGTTAGCCGGAGCTGCGCCGCGGGCCAACGTCACCCTGTAAATCCTGCAGCAGAACACCTCCGGCCCCGGTGTTTTTGGAGCGCACCGCCCGGCCGACCTGCTATTTATTTTCTGTGTTTAATTGGACAAACGAGCGGCGCTCCAGCGCGGCGGCATAGTGGCATTATTGTTCCAGCCGGATCAACACAGAAAGGTCCTGCCTGGACCATAAAAGGCCAGAATAAACAGCTCCCTCAAAGCCCGGATTGAATGTCTGTTTATGACTTGTAATACCAAGTGCAGAGCTCTAAAATCACTAATTACATCAGCCGTGGAGAGTTCTGGGGAGCACTCTTAAAAGGTGCACTGGCGCATGTGTGTGTGTGTGTGTGTGTGTGTGTGTGTGTGTGTGTAGAAGCTAATATATCAAGTGTTTGTGGCCTTTCAGACGTTTCTTGTTTCCTTAAAAAGGAAAAATTCGAGGTCAATTTACATCCT
>CAAE01014997.1:475453-485864 GCA_000180735.1 Tetraodon nigroviridis | reverse complement strand
TGGTTGCCCGGGTTTCACCCGGGCTTCCGTCCAATCAGAAACAGGTAGCGATGACGTCAGCTTCACGTCGGTGCCAGAAAACAGAGCCGGGTCAGAAGATCAAAGACGAGGAGAGGATGAATGGAGGAAGGATGGAGGCAATAAATAAGCTGAAGGGAGATGAGAGGCATCGGTGGGATACGCAGACGAGCTGTTGCTAGGCAGATTTGGCAACGTGGACGGGGTTAAACCCGCAGCTAGAACCCAAACTAAGCAGCTATCCGTGTTTGTCTGGTGCAGCCTGGGTGGTGACCTTTCAGATGGCAGTGATTCACTACAACGCCAGCCTTCTAGCACCACCGCCAGGGAGTTTTCCAAAAAAGATGCCGTTTTTGTCCGTAAAGCTCCAAATATTCCTACGTGAACGCACCCCAAACACCAGTTAAGGAAAGCTTCATTTAAACAAGGTCAGGTGACAAATCAAAACATGAACAAAGAGCTCTCGGAACGTGATTCAAACACACACACACCCATACACACACAGGGGTCAAAGGTCGCCGGGGCGAGGGCGCGTTGGCGACATCTAGTGGACAGATGGAGAGCTGCAGGATGGACTGAAGGTTTCCCTCCGAGCTCAGCAGATCTATTTCAATGTGGTTGTTGAAGATTTATAGAGTCGGTAGATCAAAGACCAGGCCGCCGCGTCCGCTAGCGGTGGGGAAACAGGTGGAGGAGGAGCCGCATCAGTGGGTAAAGAACTGATCCGATCCGGAGGAGACGGGAGGAGGGAAAAAGACCAACGGGTTTCAGACTTTGGGGAAAAGAGCCGCAAACCCTCCGTATGTTCACAGGAACGATCTGGTCCAAACCTGAACCTAAATATTTCATCATCTTGAAAAAAACTGTAAAAAAATCTGATCAAAATCATATTTGAGGCTAAAAAACCCTCTGCTGTGAACATAAGAGGCAAAAAGATAGGGCACACACACACACACACACACACACACACAGAGTTTTAGTTCACACCTGGAAATGGGATGATATGAGAACAGAAAAAAGTTGTCTGCAGTGAAAAGAGGGGACTATAAAAGCTGCGTTAGCGAGTAGCAGATGGTTGGAGATAGAAAAGCTGAGGTCGGGGAGCCTTCGGGTGGGGGGGACGCCTGACGGTGCTGGGACGCCGCCGCCAGCCGCTAACAGTTCCAGGCTAAAGTTCAGCAGATCAGGGTTGAGGATGAGGAAGGAGAGGGTGGATTCACCCATGTCTCTGTTAAAATGAACCAACAAAAAGAAAGAAAAGCACCGTCTGACCTCCTTCAGAGTCCTCCACAAACTACCGCCGGCGCTCTCAGTGCTCGGGCGCCAGTCTGTACGGCAGGACAGTTTGGTCACATATCAAAGGAACACAAAAAGATGGACAGAAACCTCCGGGCTCGGTCCGTCGGAGCGCGGCATGGTTCGGAGCGGGAACAGAGCCCCCGAGCTGGGGCCAGTGTGGCTGGCCCCTGTGTCCTGTCTGGTTTGGCCCCTGCGCTCCAGGAGCTGGACGCCATCTTTGTCCTGGTGGCAGGCGGGCGGGCGGCGCCCCCCGGTGTCTACCGCTGCGCCGGCTCGCTGCCGGGCAGCGTGATGTTGCCCAGGTGGAGGACGGGAAGCGGGTGGGCCTCCGTGTTGAAGACCCAACTCTCAAAGGGCATCAGGTCGTCGCTGGAGAACAGCAGGTAGAGATACCTGAGGCGGGGCGGGGCGGGGGCGGGGGCGGGTGGGGGAGAACAGAGGAGCAGTTTTAGACCTGACAAAGAACCCACGGGGGTCCCGAGGAGCAGGAAGGCCAGCCACCTTTACCGGGAGAGGAGGAACGACTGCTGGCTGCTAACAAAGCAGGTAAAATCCAGTTTGGTTGGTTCAGCTGAATTATTCAGGGGTGCAAAGCAGCGGCCAGTAGGGGGCGCCAGAGAGCCGCAAACGCAGCACGGATGGAGGCCGAGCCTTACCTTCCTGCCAGGCTCCGAAATCACCCTTCTGCAGCTAGCGCGCCGGTCGGCGGACTTACTTGAGCGTCTCGGCCAGGAAGAAGCTCTGCTGCACGTCGTCGTAGGTCGGGCTGGAGGAGTAGACGTCCTTCACCCCCGAGAAGCCTCCGCTCACCCGGCAGTACTTGTCGATGGCCTGGAGGGTGGAAGAGAGGGGGGTAAGACCAAAAAGAAGAGAAACAGCTGGAAAAAGGATGATGAATGGGAAGGACAAGGAGTGGGAGACGTTTTTAACGGGCTTTTAACAGCGTGGTGTAATTAATTTCTTCGCCTGTGACAGATTAGACCTCAAGAGTCCTGCAGAGACGCAAACAGCGAAGAGCAGCTGTGGAAAATTGGAGGAAAAGAAGATTAGCACCAACACGTCGCCCTGCTTCCCCACATTTACATCCCACGCTGCCGTATCCTCTCGCCAGGCGGGAACGGCTGCCTAACGAGGGAGAGCGCTGATTTGTTTTGCTGTTCCGGGTGTGTGTGTGTGTGCGTGTGTGTATGCGACAGCTGAAAACACACATGTATCCCGCTGCGTTCAGGTGCTGTTTTTTTTGTTTTTTTTTAAAAACCCTTCCGAACCAGGCGTTAGAGGAAGACGAAGAAGAAAAAACTTGAAGTTACAGGCTGGTGTCAGGCAACGCCGTCACCCCGGTTACCATGACAACAGACACTGCGGCACAGCGACGCGATGGAACAATGGAGCCCATCCGGCAACTCTGTTAGCAGAACGGTTCCAGACTGGGAGAGAGCCGTTATTTTGGCGCCGATGGCAACCCGTTAGGGCTGAGTTCAAGCCTCCGGCGGCGTTCCGACGGCGTTCCGACAGCGTTCCGCCTTCCTGCTCCAACCTTATCGATGTTAGCTGTGAACTGAGAGACGAGCGTGAGCAGACGTGGTTTGCTGTAGCAGACGAGCCCTTTTAATCCTCCGTCAGAGGGGTTGGAGCTGCCGCAGAACACAGGACAGAGAGGCTTTTCTCTCCAACTCCCAGACTGTTCCTTTGTCATTTCAGAAGACGCGAGGAGGAAGGAGAAAAAAAGATGGATAACAACAGCTGAAAGGCTCGTTTTTGTGCTCGAACACAATCTGCGTTTGCAAACCCCAGAAGGCCACAGAGGCGGAACCTCATCCCAAATCCTCATTTCAGTTTGTTACAAGGTCGAAACGCAGAGAGACGCTGGCGTCCGAACGAGTCCTGCATGAAATGAAGATGGCTTCCGTGGTAATAAGGTAGCGGAGGCATCGGAGGGTGAGGAACGCTCTTCATCCTTCTGCTCATTAACTGAATGTTCTCATTTTTTAAAGTGCGGCTGAGATCAGAGCCAGAGCGTCATGGAGCTTCCAAGAGTTCACCCATCTATCAAAGATCTGCCGCGTCTGGGCACGAGGCTGTCTCTCACACACACACACACACACACACACACACACACACACACACACACACACACACACACCAAAGGTGCACTCTGACAGTCCTGGTCTGGTTTGTCACCCGTTCCTGCTCCGTACCTGCGCCGCCTCCCAGCCCCACTGGCGGTATTTGGGGTCGTGGGTGAACCTCCACATGTACCAGTAGGTCTCGATGACCTCGGGCCTCAGGATGTAGTACTTCTCGTTCTGCCGCACCGCCACCGCCTCCAGGCCGCTGTCGAACTTGAAGGCCTCGGGGCCCAGCTTCAGCACTGGAGGGAGGAAGAGGAGGGACGTGGGTGAGGGAGCCGAGAGGACAACAGGGAGGAAAACAAACCGGAAGCTAATCTTTGCCTCGCTTTTCACTTCAGGGTTTGTTGCTAAGGCAACCTCCCCTCTTTGTCAACAACGACACATTTGAGCGCATGCAAACACACGCTCTCTTTCACACTTAATCAATCACGTTTGTCCAGATAACCGCAGCGGGAAGGCTCTCCGGCGCTCACCCGTCCTGTCGTAGGACTCGTGGCACGTGTGCGCGATCTCGGCCCCCAGCTGCAGATAGTGCCCGGCCTTGTCGTCGGGGGAACCATCCGCGCCCAGAGCGAACATGCCACCGGCGAAACACGCTAGGTGGCCCATCTTCCTCTCCAGGTGTCCGTTCTTCCACTCGCCGATGAACGTCAGGCCGCCGTTGGACTTGCGGATCAGGTGGCGCTCGATAGCCTGGAAAGAAGGGCGACTTTGAGCCTGAAGCAGTCCAGCCGGCGGGGTTTTAGACGCGCTAACGTCCCTCGACAGTTGCTCAGTCGCATCAGCTCACTGACGCCAGGAGATCGGGAACACCTGCTTCCTGCTGCATCCTCCTGAAAAACAGGCTTCTCTGACAGGGAGCCGGGGCGCAATAAATAACCGCTAATCGCAATCCCAGCTATGGCTAACAACCGGGAGAAAGGGGAGGTTCTGGTTCCAAAGCCATGTAGCCTGGCTCCACTGCTGTTTTTACCCTAACGATAAAGGAAAACCCACTAACGGGGAGGAAGCATTTGTAAATGTGCCGTAAGGAAGTGCCAGTCAAAGACGCTGACGCAACACATCTGAACCAACATACAGACCCACCATCCACAGCAACACACTATTATTGGATGTTCAAAAAGTCATTAATTTCCTCTAATTCCCTAAGGTGAACAGGGCAGAAAGAGGATTATTAAAGCTTATTATGCTACCATAGTAGAAAATGAAAAAGGGAAAAAATAGACAGTTTATTTATCGACTGTGATTATTTTTCTGACAATTAATCATCTCTAGAAACTCCTGATCATGACAACCCAACAGGGACGCAAGCAAGTCCTCCAGGTGACCCAGCCTGAGGTTTGATCCTTGTCCTTAAATCACCCAACAGCACAACAGCAGCAACAATGGCTGCTGCTGGGTCTGAGAGGTGGCCTGGACACACACACACACACACACGGCGTACCTCCATGGCCTCGTCGTAAGTCTTGCGCGCTTCTGTGTCCGTCTTGTCCGACATCAGCCAGGCCTTCAGCAGGTATTCGTAAAAGCTGTCCCCGAGTCCTCCGACGGACGTGTGATCTGCAGACAGACGCAGAGACGAGGGGGTGGGACTCACTGACAGGGGGGCGGAGCAACCATCCAGGTCCTGGGGATGGGGCTTTCACCACCCCCCCAGCGACCACAGCGGCAAATACTGTTCAGGATTAAGGAGACGTGGATTGATAGTGATGGAGACGGGCGCTCGCTCCGGTCCCAGCTTATCTTTCATGTATTTTCTCCGAACCTTCACCTGGTTCTCCTTCTATATTTTCACCCCGTTTGTTTTCTGGATGAGTGTTGGACACCTGCCAGTCAGGAGAGGAGACACCTGCTTTGCCTACGCCTGCCTGGCGAGGGCTAAAAGAGAGATGTGACACCCTCACGTCCTCCGCGTTAGGCGCGGCGGCGGCTAACAATAAATCCTTATTTACAAGCCGAGTGTGTGAACGGCACAATTGTTAGCTTAACATTCGCTTCCCCCTAAGATCAACAACCCGTCCAAATTCACCAGAGCGCAGAGACGATCCCAAACCATCTGGAGGAGAGGACAGCAGGAAAAGCAATCAAACGCAGATCCGCTTAGGAGTTTTCTGCCGCACCAGTCAAGGAAGAGAGCCTCAGACGTTTTACAGTAGAGGCACGATTTATGGGTAAAATGACGATTGAGTTTGTGTGTGTGTGTGTGTGTGTGTGTGTGTGTTAATGAGGCTGTCAGTCACAGCAGGCCCTCGTTAAGAGCCAGGCTTCTCAGGCTCCCTCCTCATTAGTGTTGCTTAACCACTGTCTGCACACCTACGCCACGAACACCAGGAAGCAAACATCTGCACAGCCTGTAGCCACAACACCAACACTGCACCCTTTCACACGCGCACACGCGCACGTGTGGTGAAAATGATCCTTATTATGCAGCTATACCAGCGCACATAAATCGACTCTCTCTCCACAGCACAGCATCCATCACAAACCCCCCTCAAACACGCAAAACAGGCTGTTGTAAAGACCCTAGAAGCCTCCACAAGACTGTGTGGGTGTGAATGTGTGTGGGTGTGTGTGTGTGCTTGTGCTCTATTTGTTTTCCTAACAGGCTGAACTAACACAGAACGACGTCCTCGCCCTCTCACCAAAGTGCCGTCTCCAGAATCGATACTGCCTGCCCAAGGTTTATACAGGGAGCCTATTTCTCTGGGTTATCTGACAAATAAAAACACTTTCTCCAAAGATTTCATCTCTTCATTTCCTTTTTTTTGGCTGTGTATGCAAGCGTGGGGAATTAGATTGGCTCTCCTACGCAGTCGCCTAACTCCTTGCTGAAATTGTCATTTTCCGTTAAAAAAGGGCCATTTTTCCTCCTATATTTTCAAAACAGGCACAGACAGGACGTATGGCAGTTATTAAAACTCCTCCAACAATCCTGCTGCAAAGCTTTCCCTCTGAAATACTCCATCAGTTTAAACTCACGAAACACCATCCTTTCTCCTTCACTTAGCGTCGATTTCTTCCGTCTCTCCTCCGGTTTAAACACTCCTCCTGGACAGGAAGTACTTACGCTGGCCCCAGCGGCCCGTGCGTGGGTTCAGGTAGTTGGGGTAGAGCCCGTTGGGTCGGTCCATCTTGGCTAGGAGCTTCCGGATGTGCATCACCTGCAATGATCAGCAGGCGGAGTTAAAAATAGGCAGCTTTGCTACTAGCAACAGGCTACATGATGGTAACATTCAAAGGCTGGATCTGGATCTGGATCTGGATCTGGATCACCTTCTGGTAGTAGGCGGGGTTTCCGGTCAGGTAGGTGAGGTGAACAAACTCCATGTGCAGGGTCCCAAACTCCGCCAGGATGCTGCTTCCAGCCGAGGCCCAGCCCCAGTTACGACCCACGCCGCTGGAGCCGGGACGGGGGGATGGGGGCACGGAAGAGAGAAGAGGAGCAGAGGTGAGAAAGGAAAAGGCCGTTTCGAACCAACACAGACCTGCAACAGAGCAATTCCCATCTTTTTCCAACATAAAAGGATAGGGATTTCTTTCTTTTTGCGTTTCTCGGAGTGACTTCACGTTTTTAGCATGCAGACACCTCGCGTGACAAGAAGCTGCTGGAACGGAAGAGAGAGAGAGAGAGCAATTCTAGCAAACAAAATTACTACTCTGAGTTTGTTTTCTCTGCAGATATCAATATCAGAGTTTCTGTGCTGGTGGGAACACTAGTTTGTCTACCTCCAAAAACCCCACGTCAACTTTTAAAACACATCTTGGTGCCATTATTACACAACTCAAGAGAAGAGCCCGTGTTTTTGTCAGTGTTTACAGGAAAAAAAATGTGTGTCTTTATTCTGTTTTAATGAAAACAACCTTAGGTGAAGGACAGCCCTAATTAGATTTTTTTAATGTAAAAACAGCATTTAACGCGACAAGGCGAAGTCAAGTGACTCATTCTTCTGATTTTGTATAAAAGGAATTTTCAACAGTTTTTTAGTTGACCTTAAAATCTAGATAGAAAGATTGTTGACGTTCCTTCTACCAAAGTGAGCCTTGACAAGACTGGTTTCATTTTAAGGTGACGACCAGTCACCAACTTTTACTCCAACTTAGTTACCTTTAAAACCGAGTAATCAGTAAAGTAACTAAACTACTTGTTGGAGGAGTAATCACTCAGCGGTACTCTGATTTTTCCATGTAACCGTGGCAACGCGGCCCGTCCTGATCGATGCAGGGCCACTGACCTCTTCAGGTTGACGATGGCCCAGGGGATGCCTGTGGGGGTGTTGAAGGCAGGGAGCAGCTTCTCGGCCAGCTGGACGGCCTTCATCTTGAAAACCTGGAGGAGGAAGAGGAGAAATCAGATTTCCATTCAGCCGAAAGGCCACAGCTCGCCATTTAGCCTTAAAAACACAACTTGAGGTATTAAAAACCGGGCAGAAATTCAGAGATTTCTGCTTTTTGGCTGTTCTGAATGTAAAAGGCTCCAATTTCACTGCGAAATGATTCAGAGGTCAAAACAGCGACCGAGCAAAAAGAGAGATTCTTATCCTGTCTGACTACAATGAGACAAATGAGCATGTGTTTGAGAGATTACACCGGTTCTCGTCCCTGTCGGGCAGATTAAGGCCCTGAAAAAAACCTTTCATGTTTAATCTCGAGGTGCCAATCTGAGAGATAAAAGCAGGTTATTGTGCGGCTGAACCGTCTGAGGGATGGAAATGTGAACGGAGAGGAGCTCCTGGGGGAGGGAACAGCCCAAAATCACCAAAGCAACAGAGTCAAAGAGGCGGAAAGTGCTGGAGACGCCCGTGATTAGCGTCAGCGTCAGTGAACAGCCTTTATTCTCTACCTCTGTGCCGTTCTTCGGCTCTGAAATGCAGATTAATTTCGCATAAATCCCACATCAGACAATAAATTCCTTTACTGTTGACTCAGAGCAACTGATGTGATCGGCATCGCTGGGAAATTCCAAATCCGAACAGAGAGACGGCAAGCGGGCGCGTTTCCCCTCTGGAGGGCTGTTCACCGAGAGGAACCTGCACATCATCAGTCAGGAAAAGCAGCTCCGCCGAGACGGCACCTGAATCCCAAACAGACAGATGCTGATTCATCACAGCCGCTGGCAGAGCTCCTGTCACCGTCCGGATGCATTAAAATCCTGCCGTCTCGCTGAGTCGGAGAGAGGACTAACAGGCGCCAGCGCCGGTGGATGGATGGGCAGGAGGCGACGGCGGCTGGACTACTTGTTCCTAGGGCTTCCAGCTAGAGTACCGGAACGCACTCCAGAGTGGGGACTGCCAGGTGTGTACTTCAGAGTTTCACAATCCGTCCTTGTGTACAGAGAAAGAGGAATATTTGAGGGCTGGATTCTCTGGTTCATACTTCTGGCTGATTATCTCCCTGAGACGACATTGCAGGGGAGTGTTTGCGGGAGTGTTTGCGGCGCGGCAGGAGAATAAAAAGGATAGCGGTTACAACCAGGAGCGAAGCGTGTGTAAACACTGTTCTGGGAAAGGTTCTGGGTGAAATCCTGGGAGAAACGGTGCATGGTGGAGACAGACAGAGCTGGGATCCGGCGCCCCAACCCGGCCAGGCATTGTGTGGATTTGTAAACGGAGCAGATCTGAGCCGGAAAAAACCGCCGTACGCCAGAAAAGGCCCCGAGACAGATCCAGAAGAAGGAACGAGGGTCGGTTCCACTCCATTTTCAGACGAATCGGCAATAAAAAAAACCCTCAGTGGTTCCTTCAGCCAACAATGGTGCCTGTCATTTAGGAGAGTAGGAGAGTAGGAACATTTGACTGTGTGAAAACAATAATTCACGCTGTTTTCCCTGTTTCCACTCTTATCCAAAAGAATCCAAAATAAACTCTGGTAAATAAAGTAAGACAAATCTTAGGCATTTCACACTACTGTAAACGCAAGATTCTACACACACACACACAGAGACACACACACACACACACACACACACACACAGAGTCTGATGTAAGCAAAGAGCCACTGTTGACATGTAATGGAGCCTCCTAAAGGGATTAAGGAGCAGACTGTGAAATGTGCTGAATGAGTCTGCTCAGTAAGAACGGCCCCGGAGGCGAGCGGAGAAACGGGATTAAGTCACCCTTAATGTGTCCCCGTTACTGGGTGTCGTTTCCCTACTTCCACGCGGCACAGAGAGGCGCTGCCACGGCGGGAGCCATCAAATTAGCAGGACGTGTGCTGCGTTTTCCGTCACCTTTTGTGTCCTGAAAGAAAGGCGCTACAGGCCCACCTGACAGCCCCTCAACGCTACATTCAGCCTTAATCTTCACCGCTATCCTTGCTTATTTGTTATAATTATCCCCCTGAGGACAGATGAAAATAGAAAGGCTTTTTATAAAATGCCAGAAAGCGTTCTAAAAATGCGGGACATCCATAAAAAGGAGAACACGTGCGTCTGAGACCTGCTGACAGCTCCAGAGTGGATGGGAAAGCTAAGCTAACGCAAACAGATACTGGAAACATCTGCACTGGTTCTCCTCAGTGCGGGCGCTCG
This sequence comes from Tetraodon nigroviridis, assembly GCA_000180735.1. NCBI lineage: Eukaryota > Metazoa > Chordata > Actinopteri > Tetraodontiformes > Tetraodontidae > Tetraodon > Tetraodon nigroviridis. The sequence continues at coordinate 475,889 of CAAE01014997.1, read as the reverse complement.
CCTGTTGGCACGGCAGCAGCTCGTTACTGAGCGCGGAGGAAAGGGGAAGATAAATGAGTCGCTGGGAACTGCCGGGCTCAGTCTGTGCTGCTCTCTTAGCGCTAGCGGGCGACTCAGTTCAACGAAACAGCGGTTTCTGATCCAGTCATTCAACTTTTCAGGTAGGATCCATCTGCATCTTTGAGGTGACTCAACTCCCACTTCACATTTCTGACTGGCACCTTATAGGTAGCGTTCCATCCGGCGCCCAGGCGGAAGGGCAGAAACCTGAGGAACGGCTCCTCTGGAGTAAAGTTTCCCCCACTGTCCTGTTCCAGAGCCAAAAGTACCATCTGTGGTCACATTTAGGAGAGCAAACAGAGACTAACGATGGTGGTGTCATGTCCGCTCAGTGCCAGCCTGCAGAGCTGGGCTTTACTGAGCAGCAAGGTCGGCG
>CAAE01014997.1:390453-470453 GCA_000180735.1 Tetraodon nigroviridis | reverse complement strand
AGGCATCTCCTGCCCCCCGCCGCCACCGCCTCACACCCCGAGGTGGCGGAACGACCCCGCTACGCGTGGAGGCTTTCCATCCGTCCATCTGTCAGCTCACAGCTTGTGTTTCTGTCACGTGCACGGTGACCAAGGGACCACAAGACTAGGCAGAGCCGGACAGCGTCTCTCTGCTTCCACAGCCTAAAACTCTGATAAGAGGAGGACGATAGAGCGACGCGGTCGTTATTGCCTAACAACGCCTCTGTTACCATGGCGACCTGGCTGCTCCTGCGGCATTCCGGGACTGTAAATGTATTAAGAATGTCACATTTGATGCTTGGCTTTGCGCTGGACGAACCGGCAGCGTGGGAGCGGCAGCGTGTTATTAAAGTCGCTCTCCAAGAGATTAAAAATTGCTCTTGCCTTCCCCTCCTTCCCTCCATCAAATGATGAAGTGGAAGTGGAGTGGAAAGCAAAAGGTGCTGGCTTTAAGGAGAAAGGCTGGAGCCATCTGCACATGATGACCTTACAGCCGGCCGGGGCATATATGGAGGGGAGGGGCAACAAGCTGGTGGATGCCGGAGCCTACGGAGATTCCCAAAAGATGGAAACTCACAACTCCCAGACACGCCCCTGTTGGATGCCATCAAAGGTGGGGTTTCTCTGGAATCACAGGGTGGACTGGTACAGCACGCGTCACCGAGGGGAACAAAAGGGGCATTTAGAGGAAAAGGCGATCCCGGAGTGAATGGGACGGCCCCGGAGCGCAGACAGTGTTCCGACTCTCAAGGGGCTGTATCAGGAGGAACGATATGAGGTAATTATGCAGGAGAGGAGGAGCAGAGACAGGGAGATAGGGGCCAGGGGGTTTAAGAGAGAGCGGGAGCAGATAACAACATCTGCATTCTGCACAGAGGCTCTCTGTCTGGCTCCGTAAAACCTGGCCCTGGAAAAACTTTAGAGCCAACCAGAAAGGAGGAGGCACAATCAGGAAAACAGTCTCCTCTGAAACAAAACGGCAGCATTTCCAAGTCAACAAGCGTTAGGCCAACAGCGGGATTAGCCCTGAAAGCGGAGCGTGGCTTTGTGTCCCTGTCAGATGGTGCACGGCCCAGCCGCTGCCGGGCTGTTCCACAAACAGCCTTTGGCTTCATCCGCGGCAGCTTGTAGGAGATTCGGGACCAGCTGGAGCTTCTCCGCAGCAGCAGATGATTGTACGAGGTGGATGGAGCCGTCACGATTAGGAGGTTCTGGAGGCCGTTAATTGTCAGAAAAATGATGGGGATTTCCAAATAAGCTGCCTAGTTGCTCTCTTTTTTCTGTCCTACGGTCTCATGAGCTTCAGTCATACACATCCTGTCCTCTTCAGCTTAGGTACAGGTGCAGGTAAACGACATGCAGTGGCCATGGTGGCGCTGCGTTCTGCTGACTCAGATTCATAGTTTTAAGCAACTTTCTGGACTAAAATACTCGACAGTAATCGCACCGATTAAAAAAATAATACCGTCATATTAGTGAACATGCTCAACCCCACCAGGGAGGGGCGCCGCTGCCGTCGCCATCTTACCTCTCTTATCTTGTCACGCTTCTCTTTGACGTCCGGCTCTGGAGGCTCGCCGTCGCTGACCCCCACCACCCTGGGCATGGGGACAGGCGGTAAAGGCTTGGGGCCCGAGTCCTTCTTCTTCAGGTCCTCGGCGACCTTGTTCTTCTCCGTCTGAATCTCGGCTTGCAGCTCCTCGCGTGACTTTCTCAGCTTCTCCTTGGCCTCCTGCAGCGCTCGCTCGTGGTCCGCTCGGATCTTGTCCCGCAAGCTCTCCTCCTCCTCCCTGCCAGACCAAAGAACCACTTTTTTTCTCTTTTCTTTTTAACGAAGGCCTTAGGTGGCCCTCTATTCATTTCTCAAAAGCTGCTAGTTTTCCTGGGGTTGTTGAACAACGTAAAACCCGAAGGAACCTTGAAACATTTGGCGGAGGGAAGAGCACAGATGGGTTTCTTATAAAACTGATTAAAGTTCAACTGTGCCGGTGAGCAGCACGGCCCCGAGGAGCCCGTGCGCACGAGGGGCCGTGCGTGTTTTAGCAAACCAAAATAGCACCTCTCCTCTTTTTCGCCTTCAGGTCACCAAGTCTTGCTTAATGAAGGAAAATGACACAAATGTTTGGGCTTGTGAACTTCAGAATAAAAGCGGATTAAAACAACGCCATGAGGTTTTTTCCACACAGCAGAAAATGAGTGCGTTCGTGCCCTTCACACTCATCTTCACCAGGGTTCCACGACTCCCATTATCGTGATCCATGAGAACAGGCTCCGCGCTCTGCTTTCTCTCCCTGACCTACTTGTTTGGCCGCGCGTGCCGCCTGCATGGGCTGGGCCGTGGCTCCCTCCTCGATTATTCTTTTAATTCTTTCTGCTGTGACGTGTTCTTTACACGGCTTTCAACCTCATTGTGTCACACACACACACACACGATCCTGACAAATATATTCATCGGCATCATCCGTAAACTGGCTCGGCTGGCTGGTCTTCTCCTGCCGGGTGAGTGGGACACCTGAGCCTCCACGTCCACGGGTCAGGCTGACTAATCGACAGCCGAGAGATGGATGGATTCATCCACCCACCAGCAGGGGAGGAAATGGCTGCACTGAGCTAGCACGTAGGTGGGTAGGAACCATCTCAACACCGTCAGGGAGCGGGACGTGGTGACAGCAAAGTTTGGGTGAAGAAGCTCAGGCCCCGGTGGAAAGGTCGGCGTGTTTTCTCCGGTTCTCAGAGACGCTGAGGTCAGCAGAGTCTGCAGCTGAGTCCACACGGAGGACAGCGGGTCCACACGAAAGACAGCGGGTCCACGCGGCAGAGAACACAAGGTCAGGACCGAACGCTACAGGGACGCACTGCTGAGGACCGACACTGTTACAACCACAAGCGATCGCTGCTCTCACCCATCCACCCATCCATCCATCCATCCGTCCGTCCATCGTGATGATTATGCATGCACCGTATGGGAATAATTCACTCTACAGCAGCCTCAACATCAATAGTATCTCATTATAAACCATTTTCCCAACACTGTAACTACACTTTTACTTAGAGCTGAAACGATTAATCGCCAGAATACTGGATCACTAAAATACTAGATTACTAAAATACTGGATTACTGCAGCCCTGTCTACCCCTTTTTAAACATCTTGTTGTATTAGAAAACCTGCACCAGTGCCGTTCACACCCATTTACTCTGGCTCCCACAGAGTATTCCAGCATCCCGAAAAATGACCTGAAGAGGAGGAATTCCGGAGGGCGGAGAAAGAAGATGTGAAATACCTGATCGGCATACGGCTCACGGACGCATTCAAATGCAGGATTATCAGACGGTTAAAGCTGCATCCCCGACTGGACCCAGAAAAATTGGGACGTTTAGCAGACGGAGCAAATTCCAACACCTGCTTTATTAAACACCACAAACCTGTCACAGCTGCTAGGATGTTCAAGATGTCCAATTATCTGTCTCTTTTATTGTCTTGCCTCTGTCCCACTCTGAATTTGTGTAATTAAACTGATCCTACCTTCTATTTATTATTATTTTACCCTATCGTGTATATGTATTCATCTCTAAAGGTGTAGACAGGTCATTGTGCTGCTCTCTCGTTTCACTTGTGAAAACATAAATGCGTATGTGACCGAGCGGCTCAAGTAAAATAAAACGGTGCAATTTTGATATACATTTAAGAAAATATGCACATATTTTTTTAGCGTATATTTGAGCCGCCCGATATCTCTGAGGGACTGAGCCTGGACGTTGGTTACCATGGCAACGGCCAAACTGTAAAAGCTGAAAGCCTGAAGTGGTTTCAGAAGAGTGAGAACACAGAAATAAACGCCAAATCAGATCAGAGGAATATTCAGAAGACGTCCAGGGGAACAAAAACGGATGCAACGTCCAGCGGAAGTTGGAGGTTATTCTTAGTGGACACACACACACGCACACGCACACACACACACACACACACACGGGGTGGGGGTGGAGTTGAACACCATGTTTTCCTTCTCTGGCGTGCAGAAATGAGCGCGTTTTTTTGCGGTTCCATTAGGCCTCCACCGGGCAGAGGTGTGGCTCTGCTCGGAGAACAAACAAGGTCAATTGATCAACGTGCGGCCACATAGGGTGTTTTCATCCCCTACAGCTAACGAAGCGGCTCCTTCGTCCTGCATGAAGATGCTTATTTGGCATTTACGACACAGGCGCATTTTAAAACCGCGTGGAGCCAATTTGCCAGAGATCTCGGAGGGATTAATCCTATTTCTACAAACGCTTGGGCATCATCGCAGCAACAGCTTCAATTACTCTCAAATTAGGGCGTCCCTGCCGCCTCCATCTCACACACACACACACACACACACACTCACACACAAAAATCCGGACCCCCACGTGCTTCACTTTGGAGCAAATCTTAAAAATCCACATCCCAAAAAGATCTCCGCTTTCGGATCTGTGACACTCGATCTGTAACAGCGACCGGCCTCTCTGACACACACACATACACACACACCGGGGATAAACCGCCTAAGGCAAACACACCTCATGGTGACGGGTTATTACGCATCGGAACGTGAGGGCGCCAGAACGCGTACGAGGCGAGTAATGTGCTGAAAACACGTAAGCAGGGACGAAGCAAACGCTGCCAGCGGCTGCAAATTACCCTGCAAACACCACAAATGACGCCGGAGGCTGGAGAAAACCACCTCAGCCCGCGTCGTGTTCCTCCACCCAAGGAGGGGGGAATAGAGCCGCTCCTCACAACATCATCGCGGGCCCCTCGTCGTCCTCTTCTTTCATTTGCGCCTGTTCACATCTCACAACAGCCCAGGAGTGTGTGAACGTGCATGTGACGTTACTTCCCCGACACAATATGTTGTTGGCATAAATCCGTAAATAAAACATGGCTAAAAAGAGGAGGAGGGCCTCCGCGAGGGCCTCACGTGCGAGCAGGCAGGAATTACCACGTATTGGCACACTAGGGGGCTCTTTTTGAGTTGACCTTTGAATCCCTTTTGCTTCCCGTTTCCTCCAAAAAGGCACAAAAATGAACCAGGGGCAGCTGGACTGCTGCGGAACGCCGGCTGATCCATAAAGAGCTCTACCAAGCCCAAATCGGGCGGGTAAGCGGAGCGGAGCCGGCGTTTCTTACCTGTGTCTGTGCTCGTCGTGGGCCCCCTGTCCGTGTATGACCACCTGTCCGGAGGCGTGTTTCCCCTCTTTGGGTGAGTCGATGTGGGGGATGAGCACGTCCTCCAAGCCCAGGTCAAAGCGCTTGTGCTTGGAACTGTCCGGGAGGAAGAAAAAGGCCCCGAAACAAAGCGTGATGAAGGCACTGAGGATGAGGAGGAGGATGAACTTCTCGGAGAGCCTCAGCGTGGCTCGGTGGTGCGGAAAGGAGGAGGCGCCCGGCGACAGGGTGGGTATCCTTCGGCCCGACAGGGGCAGGAGCGCCGGCGTGGTCATGTTTGGAGACGGGTCGGGTGGAACTTGTCTTTGCGGGGGGGGGTTCTAGGAGGGCGGGGCAGGGCGGGGGAGGGGGAGGTTTACAAACGCCACATGTGTCGCAGCAGCGGAAAGTTCAAACGGATTTATTATCTCATCTCTGCGTCCCAGTGTCCGTAAACCAAAACGGCGCCGAGTTCCTCAGCGGAGGGGCGGCGGGGCAGCTGCAGAACGTTCGTCATCCTTCTGCAAGAGAACGACAAGACAAGATCCCGTCATTTGTTTGTCACTTCTTCTGTGCAAATCCCCACTCTGAGGAACGTTGGCCGGGTTTCTGCAGAGGAAATTCTCACGCCTGCCCCCCAAACGAGCACCTTCGTCCTCCAATTCACTCCTGCATGGTTAGAAAGATAGCCGTCTGGCAAAAAGTGGGAATAAAAAGCAGACAGCAGCTGAAGCAAGCAGCCTCCGCACCGGCCAACAGGGACGACGATTCAGCCGGGAACCAGGGGCAGGCCGGGGGGTCCGAACCCACCGCAGGCTCGGATGTGCTGTTGCATCAAGTTTGAACTTTAATCGGTGGTTTTAAAAACGTGACTGCGTTCCCGAGTGGTTACAGCCCCCCTGAGCCTGTCCGACCAGCGGGAAAGCCTCCGGTCCCGGGCAGAAACCGCTCCGGCACTGACTCCCATCACCGCTGGTAACAAATGGATGGAGCGTGATGGTGGTCACGAGAATGTGAAACCGAGCTTGTTTTATTTAAACACCAATTTAACACCTGGTCTGCGTGTAAATATGATGTGCCTACCCGGAATACTAAGTTCCTTCTGACAGCGCCAGTCTGTGCGGTGAAATGCTAGCTAAACACAGCGGCTATCTTGCACGGCTAACCGGGGTAGCATCAAAAAAATAGGGAGGCCGAAAATCATCCGCGACGCAGCCTTGAGGAAGGAACACGGGTGGAAAAATGAAGATATTCCGAAACACGCCAAGAGACTGGCTGATATTTTGGCTAGGAGGTGGCAGAGCGTGGGCTTTGAGCTCCGAGCCTGCCCGGGCAGGGTTAGCTCTTCGGCTGGGCTGCTAAGGCTAGCTAATGACAGCCAGGCTGCGGCTGCATCACCAACCTCTCTCATTTCCTCCATGAATATCGCTGCCAGTCGGGTTTCCTGGTCCGACTCTGGGGGGGAGCCGCTGAAGCAGGTGTCCGCATGTCCGCGGATGTCCCGACGCCTCGGTCTGCCTGGGCTTGGACCGCTCGGTTCACAGCCACATCGCGGGAACGGCTCCGCGGAGCGTGTCGACGGCTGGCCGCTCTCCTGGACCGCAACGACGGACTGACTCACCGACGGAGCCGCCGCCGCCGGGGGAAGCTGCCAGGGACCGTCTGACAATTCCGGCGCAAACGCCAGGGAACGTCGGGAAAAAATAATTCACTAGATTCACGTCGGGTTTATTTTTAAAAACCCTCAGCGTGAGCAAGTATCGGATAGAATTACAGTCTTATTTCTAATATGAAAAAATATTGTCATAAGGCTCATCATTAACAGGATTCTGTCCCATAACTTTACCGAGATCTTTATCTTTATTCTTATCTAGTGGTACAATTTCGATTAGAAGGTTTAATCCATCGTACACTGTCAATTTTGTCCGGTCTATTTTTGCCCTATCCAAACTTAAGTCAGCACTAATTGATTAGCTGACTAAAAAAAGAGAGAGAGAGAGAGAGGTAAAGTAATTAATTATAGATTATTCCCTTGGAAGTTAAGCAAAGTTCAAAAGGTGGAGGATGTATGATGCAAGAAAATCAAGGCTGAACCAAAGATGGGCGTGTTTTAAGTGAATGAGATTAAGTTTGTGGCTCTTTTGCTGAAGGTAAAGAGGTGAAAGTCTGCAGAGGTTCCGCAGCAGGGCTCTCCGGTTTCCGGGTCTGCGCGACACCTAGCGGCCCGCTGCGGCATTACACGAAACCGTTACCAACCACGCGTGTTCTCGTTTTAGATTAAAAAACTTCTTTTCTCTGCAGCAGCCTTACAGATAATTGCATTTTATTGCTTTTTTTGCAGCGAGAAAACGGGAACCTCTGCATCGTTAGCCTGCATGACTCAAGTAGAACTGAGCAATGTGGGTCTCAGATAGATCGATGTGTTTACCAGACTGTGGCGCTCTAATAAAAATATGTCAGCTAGAATTATGGAAAATATAACATCTATTGTGTAACAATAGTTAGAAAAACTAAATTGAGACCGCAGAGGAAGAGCTGTGCAACCATATTTGTCAAGAAGTAACTCACAGAGAGGAAGAGGCCAAAGGAATAAGAGCCTGTTAACATATTCTGGAAGACTGGAGTCAAAAGCTTATTGAGTGGACACGTTTCCTAAAGCTGCAGATGACAAATGAGCGATGCACAGAATTGAATCATCCCGCTAAACACTCCCTTGTTAATCAAATCCAGGCCGGGAAGGACGCAGTCCATCATGTCGGGTTCCTTTAGCGTTCCCTGCCCCCTGAAAAAGGGCAGGTTTTCCCATCCAGGAACACCGTTCCAGAAGCAGTGGGTCCAGAACAAAGCCTTGTGGTTCTCCGGTGGTCACATGATGTCCTAAAAACTCCGCTGACGCCATCCCGCCATCCATCCATCCAACAGGCAGCTTCGGCAAAGCTAATACACCAGACCTGAAGTAAACCCGCCCACGTGTCATATCTCTCTTTGAAGTAGCAAAGAGTGAATAAATGAGGTTTGTGTGACCTCGAGTTCACCTTGAATTCTACTTCACTCCATAAAATTGTAATTTTTTTGAATATTTTGTTGGCCGCCGCACTAGATCTGAAAAAAAAAAAAAACCCTGTATTTTCTTGTCTGAATAAAGAGAGCAAGATGATGCTTTGATCCTTTGTTCTGGTTTGCTCTTTGTTCCTCTGTACATTCCACAGACTGTTATTAAAAGTCTGGGAATAAAAGCTGACAGTGAGTTTTCAGCTTGATTCCACTCAGTAGCTGAGTCAAGGCTTATTGAAAGTTCCAAAACAAGTTTTGTCTTCTTTTCTGTCGTTTTCATGTTTTTCCTCCTTCTTTCGATCGGTGTTATCGGTGTCCACATTCCTTTGATCCGTCCTGACTCCGAACCAAGTGGCTTTTGACGACTGATCTGGCCTCCGATGGGAGAGGCTTACGCTCCATTTGGACGAAAAACCATGTCCACAACAGGGTTTCCATCAGACAACAGCCTGACAACCGTCACCCTGCTAAGTCGCTGCGTGGCTGATTAGCCTGTTGCTATGGCTAGCCCATAAAAAAGACAGGAGCATCTTTATTTCACTGAACCCGTGATGTAAAATGAAACAAAAAATACTAAATTGGTGCAATTATTGCAAAAATCCTGAGGGTTACTGACAGGAACCGTTGGTAATATTCCCCTCCAGGGGCGCTAGCTAGCGCGCTGCTCTGGCTCATTTCGACTGTAGCCCACAACCAACAGACCTAATTTAGAAATGACTGGATTTGTTTCGTGGCCCTCGTGATGCACTTGGGTGCTTCCTGTGAATCTGTGCGCTGAGAGAAGAAGAAAGCAAGAAAAAAGCAAAATATAGCGTACAGTATAAATGATTAAACATCGGGAAAGACTTCCGATGGCGGTGAGACAATGTTGTGTTGCGCATCGCTGGCGCTCTCGATTACACGCTACGTTAGCCGCGAGCTCACTGGCGGGTGAAGGAGGTTTATGAGCTCTGGCACAGCACTCGTCTCCGGGGTTCGTCCCCATGCTGAGCAATCTGCCATTTGGAATGGCTGTCATTGCTCAATTGAGCGTGTGTGTGTGTGTGTGTGTGTGTGAGGAGGCCTCCTGCTGCCCCGACTCTGCTGAAAGGACTGGGGAAATGACGGGAGTGAGAAATCAATAATGGGGGCAGGATTCTTAACCGCTCCATCATCTTTAACCTGCCCCTGCTCTCATAGAAAGTGGGTGTTTAAGTGGCCATCTTTCCCACAATGCACCGCTGGTTCCCTTCGCTTCTGGCCCCCCAGTTAGGCCCTCATCTCCAGTTTGCTGTGAGGTAGCGGAGACAGCGCCTGTGTCAAGGCTTCACCGGTCGTTAAACTTTCATAAAAGAGCTGTTGAGGACTCTTTTAGTGATGAAGCAGTATTCAATAAGGAGGAAAAAAAAGAAAGGCTGTGTTGGTTCTCTACTGCCCCCTGGCGGCCCGGAGGGGTCACGTAGGACACAGATCGTAGCCGTTAGCGGGGAATCGAGGGTTTATTAAGTTGTACAGGCTTCAGTGTTTTAGTTAAAAAAAAAACCAAAACTGTAAACTTTCTACTTTACCGCAGTTTAGCTGGTAACTCTGGAGGCTGACAGCAGGTAACTTACTTCAAAGTACAAAAGCGAGGTCCCTAAACGCCTCGCTGGGCCCTCAGAGCTCCACGGTTCGCAGGTGGCTGCGGGGGGAAACCGCCTCCAGGACGCTTTGCGGCAAACACTCGGAGTTCTTCACGGTGCTGCCGCAGCAGGACCAGTGCAGCTTCCCGGGGTGTCCTTTATGACCATGGCCGCAGCCTCGGAAGCCCCCTGGGAGACAGGCGCAGAGGAGGTCAGCGGATGGCTGTTACGGCCCGGCCGGCCGGCGGGGAGGGTTCCGCCCACCTGGCATGGTTCCTGGGCAGCCACAGAGGGCCTCTTTGGACCCTCCGCTGGAGCAGAAGCAGCAGCAGTGGAAGGTCCCGCCGTGGCGTCTGGTCCTCCTGGACACGGTCAGCGCAAACGGAGACCCCTGCAGGAGGAGGAGGGAGCAACACCTCAGGTGTGTGAGAGCACGCCACCTGGTGGACGGTGGGGCTGAAAATCTTCAGATCCCCCTGCTTGATGTAGCCCTCCATCATTTCCTTTGATTTCCAGTACCTGGACGTGCTGGGCCCGGACGCACACCCACACCGAGTAGGCTCCCTCTTGGTCGGGCGTGTAGGAGACGCTGTAGGTCCCGTCGCTGTTGTCCACCACCGTCGTCTCCGCCTTGCTGAAGGAGCGAAGCAAATCAGCCTGGAAGAGGGAACTGGAATCCCTAGCATGTAGCACGTAGCACGTAGGCTGACACTCACCAGTTTTCCTTCCCCTTGTGGACGACGCTCACCATGACGTGGTCCCCGCCTCGAGTCATCGGTTCTCCGGCAGAGTCCCGGCACACCACGAGGAAGTGAGCTGGCTCGCCCTCTCTGCACCTACGCAGGTCTGAAAGCGAAACTCGGAGAGTCAGGACCAGGTTCTCAGAGACCCGAGACGGTCACCTAAGCCTACATTGGCTTTAGCTTCGTTTCAGCTAGCAGCGAGCAGCAAATATGTCTTTTTTTAAACTTTGATAAAAGGCTTAATCAAACATATATATGGTTCCTTGGAGGTTAGCTAATGTTTGCTAACACTGAGAAAACAGTGCAGCTATGCAAACAGTGGGAGTTGTCAGACGAGAAGAGCGTACGCATCCAGAAAACAGCGCTTGCCGCCTGGCCACCAGGGGGCGACGCCGCTCGGGGGTGAACCCGACGCCCCTGCCCAGCCTCCGGACCAGGACCCGGGTGTTTGAACGAGCCGATCGGCGTGTGGCTGGGCAAATATGAGGGAGAGCTGAGGATCCGTCCGGGGCCTTGCCTCCTTTCACACTCCTCACCTAGCAAAGCTGTTTGTCCTGCCTTTGCTGCCTGTTTGCACTGACTGCCTGAGCTAATTTGTTCTTCTTGATTGGCTTCTGTATGTGTTGAAATCCAACATTTGTTCAAAAGCTTTTCAATTTGACCAGACGGGACTGTTTCTCTCTCTGTCATTCTCACACACACACACACACACACACACACACACACACTTTGGTCCAACCACAAACTGACCGCTGGTACATTTAACCTGACACCAAAAGGGAGTCAGCAAACATGTTCTGGCTTGCGGTTTTCCCGCAGACGTAAACACAACTTTGCGCCGGCGCTTTTATCCGGGCAGGCTGCTGCAGGCCGGAGCGCCTGAACGCAACATCGCTGAGGAACTTCTGAGGGCCGAACCTGGGACCCTGCGGCCCCCCCCACGTGCAGAAACATCAGAAAAGCCCGTTCCTCCTGATTCTGCCTCCTTTCTGTTCAATTCACAAACTGTTTGCATGAAAACAGCCCTTGGGCTCTCACACTCACAAACACACACACACACACACACACACACACACACAAACACACACACTGTCTATCTTTAAAGTAAACAGGCCTGAACAAACAGCCTGAGGTTCCTCCACCTTCTCCTTCGATGGTGCACTTGCTGACATCCACCGTCTTGGAAACAATCACCCCAACCACCGGGAAGCCCTCCACCTGCCCCGCCGCCTCGCTGGCCGCAAACCCGATGCTGCTGCCGTCGTCGGGGGCGACGGAGGCAGGGCGGGCACCGCGGCCGCCCTCCGCCAGGCTGCTCAGCCGCCTTAGGGTCACGCCCTTGGCGCTGAGGATCTCGGCGTCGGAGCCGCAGGTCAGGAGCCTCTCGGCAAAGTCCACGCCGCCCTGGACGTCCAGCAGGGCCTGCCGCAGCTGCGCCCTCTGCAGGTGAAGCTGGTTCCTGCAGCGGAGAAAACGCTAGCGGGGCTTGGTCCTCGGGGGGACGGGACGGTTCTGGAGGCTCCTACCTGCGCTGGACGTGGAGCTCCTCCAGGCGGTGCAGCAGAGACAGGCAGTGCGCCTCCACAGCGCTGGCGTAACCTCGCGCAAACGCTCTCACCTCATTGGCTGTTGCATCCACCCGCGCCTGCAGAGCCTCCTGGGATTTTTCCACCTGCACCCAGAGGAGAAGTCCTGTTAGTTGGGAGCGGACGTGACCCCCGTTCAGCCTCTCGCACCTTCTCCAGAGAGTCCTTCAGCTGCTCCAGGTGGGGCCTCAGGCGCCCGCTGACCAGCTCTCGGATGCGGTCGCCGTGGCGATGGATGATGTCCCGCGTGGGGCAGCAGTGGTGGTCGCGGTGCAGCGTGGCGGCGCACTCCAGGCAGACGGGCAGGTCGCAGGGCTGGCAGAAGAGCCGGAGCTCCTGGCCAGGGTGGAGGCCGCAGAGGACCGGCCGGCGGAGGGGCCCGCAGGATTTCAGCTCCCCCAGGCAGCGCACGGAGTGGGACGCCGTCCGCTTCTGCCGCCTGGGGAAGAGAGAACAGACGGAACCGGTGTCAGGTGCGGTAGGTAAGGTGGTGCATCTCTGGGAGGAGCAGGAGAACCGCACCTGTGCGCCTGGCAGCAGAACCCGCACAGGTTGACGCAGCACACCTCGCAGCGGCTCTCCGCGCCCCCCTCCCCGCACAGGTCGCACCCCAGGGGGCCATCGGCCTCCAGGGTCTCCAGGAAAACCTCGTCCAGCGCCAGGTGGTCCGTGCTCAGCCCGCCGGGTCCGGACGGGGGGATGTCCACCTCGGAGTCGCAGGCGGGACAGAGCACCGTGACGGCGGGCCGCTCCTCCCGCGGCGGGCCGCCCACCGAGAACGGCTCCAGCCGGCCGATGCATTCGGAGCAGAAGGTGTGCAGGCAGGGCAGGATCTTGGGGTCCCGGTACAGCCGCTTGCACACAGCACACACCGCCCGGGGCTTGGCCGAGGGCCCCGTCCGCTCCGGCTCCGACTCGTTTTCCAGCCGCTCCGACTGCGACATTTGGCTCTTTTTAGTGTTTCCCCCGAACAAAGCTGCAAAGAACATAAGTCCCGAGTGGACCAGCCGGAGGTGAAAGACACCCCCGATCCGCTCCTCTGCACACCGACAGCCGGAGCTAAAGCGCCCGAGTCCCCGACTTGAATCGGACAATCAACATTCCGGCTGCAAAAGTTTCTCGGTTAACTCCGCGGCGTTCACAGGTCCGTGGGACATTTGACACCTCGCCTCACCGATGGGAGGTCTCTGGGGCTCGGTGGGTGGACCGAATACCAGCGTGGGGCCCCAGTTGTCCCAGTCTGCTGCACGGATCAACTCGCAGTTGATCACAGTCGCTTTAAACCCCCAAAACTCTTCAAAATCAGTAAACTGGTAGATGTTTCTTCTCATTTTAGTTAAAAAATTATTTAAAGTGCACTTTTCAAAATACGCACAACGCCCCCTAGAGGCTGGAGGCCGCTGCGGCAGGATACCGGCTGGTGCCTAGGCCCAGAATCCACCAGGCCAACACAAAGAGAGTCTTGAGGTAGTTTTTGGAGTTTATTGCACGTTGACCCTAGCTTTCCTTTGGCTAAAAGGCATTCACAAACATTTACTGACAACACAGAACCGAGAAGAATAGACAAAAAGATGTCAGTCACACAGAGGTCAACAGCGAGGATGGAGGAGGTCCCAGCCAGGTGTGTGTGTGTGTGTGTGAGATTACATTAGAAAGGAGATGCAGGCGACAGCAGCAACGACGCTGGGGTAAAAGGACACCAGCGCGGGCGGCGCCCTGCTGAAACTGAAATACGTATTTGCAGAAACATTCAGGCCTGGAAAAGAAGATTTCAAACCTTAACTTTAGGTTCTTGCTGGTCCGACCCTGCCGCTCATCCCTGAGGATACCTGTTATCTCAGCACTGGAGGTGGACATCACCAGGGGGTTTTTGATCTGGAGGGTGTACGATTGGCTGGAGTTGACCTCCGGGAGGCTGCTGACCACCCTGAATATCCCGGCTGAGCTCTCCTCCATGCTGGTGGTGGCCTGCAGAACCCTCCTGTTGCTGTCCGTCCACGTCACGTTGGGTCTGGGGAACCACCTGTCCGCCCTCGCCGTCATGGTGCGTTCGGAGAGGGTGAAGGTGGGAGCCGTGTAGGCTAAAAAACAACTGCCACGATCAACTTTTCAGGTTTGAAAATAAAGGAATTTGTAGTGTCATAAATTTGAGATGGTGATAGCTGGTTCCATACCTGCTGTTCTCAGATGAATGTTGACCTTTCCTCCTCCTTTAGAGGAGTCGGCGGAGCAGGTGTACACCCCCTCGTCCTCGGCCCTGGCGCTCCTCAGCAGCAGCGAGACGTTCCCCTTCACTAGCTCGTCGGGAAAGATGTCGGTCCTCCCACTAAACTCCTGGTTCTGGTTCCCCAGGGACGAACCCCCGTTCACATACTGGTAAACAAACCCCTGCATGCCCGTCTTCTCCCACGTGACGGACACCTTGGTGAAGGTGGTCTCGACCGTGTTCACCAGCTGACAGCTGAGCAGCTGATCCTGCCCAAGGTTGGCAACCGGGAACGCGTTTTGGGTCACCGCCTGGGCGGCTTGGTCTGTGGGGGGAGGGGTAATGGGGTTATACATGCGTGTGTGTGGCCCATTCTGTCTGCTGTCAGCTCTGTTCTTTGATCTCTTTGTAAACAGGAACTATCGCTCCAAGTGTTTGCGGACGCAAGTCCAAGTACGCTAATAAACCAGGTGACAAAACCAGATTATTTTGCTCCATTTTTTTGGATTACGTCATCTCTGGTCCTGGTGAAGGTTTCTTCCTGTTATAAGGACGTTTCCTCACCAAAATATTTTCGTCTAATAAATATTCAGCTTTTTTCTCCCCGCAGAGCTAGCACACGTAGCACGAGAAGTTATCCACTAATGTCACAAAGCTCGGCATCACTTTGACACAGCTGTCACATCGGTAACGTGCTAACTGTAAATAAAACGTGCTTTTTTCAGGACGAGGCGGCGCTAAACCAACTACAACCAGTTTAAAACAGCAGCTAGAGGTTTGAGTCCCAGTAGGACTCCCTAACTGGGGCGTGTGCACCGGGTGCTCTTGGGCAAAGCGCCTGGAAACAGAATTTTGGGAACAAACTACACATGAAAGCTAGGAGAGGCTATCGCTAAAGAGGACTTACTAGAAAAAGTCAAGGCCAGAACAAGGATGATGATGGCGGAGAACATGACGATCAGGATGACCATGCTGCAGAGAGAGAAGACAGACACATGGGCATGGTACCGGCAGGTTTGAGCTACATTAGCGCCGCTTCCTCAACAACAACAACTGCTCTCTAGCAAAAAGACGGATCTTGGGAGATGATTCCATGAGGTAGGGGAAGACCAGCAGAAGTCAAAGCCAAACCTGCAGAAGATGATTTGCCCCATGGACGCCATGTCTGCACACCAAACCTCTGGATCCTCTGGTTGTCCACAGCTTCCAGTCAGGCCATTCCCTCCACCGTTTCACCAAACGTGGTTCCCAGACGCGCTGCCTCAGACTCCCGCAGCGTTCTGGTGCTCCTGTTTGAAGAACACCATGTGTAAATATTACCTTTTAGGCGTGTTTTTCCGATGGTTTGAGGTGGCGTCACAGGAGCTCATCAAGGAGCTTTTTAAATCTGAATTATAAGTCCTGGCTGCTAAACTGTGATGGCTGAAGGGTGTTTCATGGGGAAGTCATCAGCTGTAGCCGAGGGTAGCTTGGAACTGAATATTCTGTAATTAGCTGCTAATTAAACTCCACAAACAGTTTTTTAGAGACACTTTAGAGGTAAAATCATCACTTTTAAACACGTGAGAAACAACAAACTGGGCCAACTAGCTTGTGGTAGCTGTTAAGACACAGACTTTATGTCAAATATAAACCAGATCAGACCAGTAAAGAATCTTTAGAGTGATAATCAGATCAGGGTTTAACAGCGCCACCTTGCGGCCCACCTCCGCATCGGTCCAACGAGTCAAAACCTAAACATTAGGACAACAGAACTCTGCCAACCGGCTTTTTCTTAAATAAACTTCTACTAAATTTGGAAACATTAAGAGTTAACATTTTACTACTTCTTTCCGCAGAAAAAAAAAAGAACCAGCTGGTGGATCCTGTTTTTGTTTTAACGAGCAGAAACGCTGCAGGTCAGTATTTAAATACCTTTAATAACATATAAGTACTCTGAAGGAGTTTACTCAAGGCGTGAAATCGCCCTGGAGGAGAGAAACCCAGATCATCGTCTGCTATGATAATAAGGTTTTTTCGGAATCTGGCAGCTTCAGGTGTCGCGGAGCGTTTTTAGTTCCTGCGTCATGTTTTTTTTTATTACAGGCTGATTCTGAGTGTTGGAGGTCACTTGGAGGGCGCAGAGATCAAACCTGGCATCAAAAGATAGCCTCTCTCTTCTGACCACGCCCCCGTTGTGACAGGAAGATCGGGGCACAGTAGTGCTGACCTCTAGTGGCCAGTCATGGTACTGAGGCCAGCTGCCCTCAGGGCGATTCGACCGCGGTTCTACGACTAGCTATCTTCCCAGAGCGGTCTTGGCATGAACAAAGCAAAAATTCACCAAGATCTCAACAAGGGGGAGGGGCTAAATGGTTGTTACAAGCTTTTATTGGGGGAAACGGTTACTGACCAACGGGGAGCCACCAGCGTTTTTATAAAAACAGGTCATCCTGCTGCGCTTTCAGCAAAGTAGCAGCAGTTTTAGCTCTTTCGTTAAAGGCTAACTTAGCTTCTTTTTGCAGACCCAATGAAAGGAGCGGCTACAGTTAGCATCGTTCCAATTTTCATGCAAGTTTTCCTGGTTTGTCAGATGTACACAGTCCTCGTCGCCGAGGGCTGGGTCTAGGATCCAGTTGTCCGGCTGTCCTGGCCTCCAGTACCTGTAAAACAAGAGGAGCGTGACGTTTCAGAGCGAGGTTTAGAGCCAACACAGATGCGACTCAACCACTGTGGGAATAATCAGGTAATCAGGTGACAAATACGCCTCCGTCAGTGGGCTGCCGTCGATCCATTTCCAGGTTCCCTCGGTTTCGATGTCGGTCAGTCCGATCCACGTGTGCATCGTGATGTTTCCAGTGAGGAAATCCTGTCGAGTGTAACAGAGAAGCATCAGAAGCGTCTACCTAGCCAAAGCCGCCAACACATCAGCGCCTGGGTGGAAACCCGCCAAGGACCTGCTCCTCGGGGCCGTGGATGACCACCAGGTCGGCTCCGGCCTGTCTGCAGCTCTGTCGGGACGCTTCCCAGGACCGGACCTCTCTGGCGAACAAGTAGCAGAAGTCTTTGAAGACCGTCCAGCCGGCCGGGCAGGTTTCCTCTGCCAAACACACCAAAGAACCGCAGACGTGAATCCAGGAGCTCGTGGACGCCGGTTCTCTGACTTCTGACGACTAAACGCTGGGACATTTAGAAGAAAGACCCCCACAGACGCCCTTTGATTGGGATAAAGGTTGGTAATTGGGTAAAACCAGGTACACAGCACAGTGTTGTGTACCCGGTCCCTATTCCGCTTGGCGACTCAGCTCAGGTACCCCGAAAACGCAAGTACGGTAACAACCCTGGCGACCCCCTGCATGGAGTCGCAGGTGCAAATCTGGATCTCAAACCTGCTAGATATCCAGCAGTGACGGATGTGAGCTCCAGCCAATGAGAGCGGACGTGGACGTGGCCGCAAAATAAGGAAGCGAAATAGAGCAGCAGAGCAACGAGAAACGACCGGAGACAGAAAAACGGTTTTGTGAGGTCAGTGGACACAGGAGACTCTGACTTGCAGCCATTAGCCATTTTGGCACCATTAGCCCACGCCACGCCCACTTAGTTTGCACCAACCTGCACGCCACCACCGCTACAACACAGAGGTTTTCAGCAGAGACGGAGTAGTGGAAACCAGTAAAGGTTGTGTTGTCCTCTCATATGTTTGTTTTCTACTGGTTCCGTGTTTTTCGGACTACAAGTCCCCCCTCAACCCCCAGTCCAATCAGTCCAAAAATTTGTGGATAAGAAACATAAATTGCACCAAGTAAGTAACATTTTGTGTGGGGGGGAGGGGTTATTTTCTAAAGCTCAGGGCTAACAGACGTTTCATCTGTGAGGGCAAGTTACAGAAGAGGCATTAGAATAAAGGAGAACATGCTGGCACGCTGTGGCCATAGACTTCCCTTGTTAGTCCTTCTTTGGAACCTGGCAGCGCCGCTGGTCTGAGTCGCACCGCCTGACGGAGGGAATCGCACCCCCGTCTCCGACGAGTCTGTAGGGCCAGTGCTGGAGTCGCAGGCCAATGTCGCCTAGAGCGAACGGCCCAGAAAACGTCCCGTAGTGTGGACGTGGCTGCGGAGAGCTGAGGCAACCGCAGCAGAGCGAAGGAGCAGCACCGCCGTAACTCACGCCTCCTGTCGGGCGCCTCCGTCCCCTCGGCGAGGATGGTGGGCAGCGGGCCTCTGTGAAGCGTCTTGTTGGCGCAGGCGAGGAGAGTCTGGCTCAGGTTGGCTCTGACAACAACAAGCTCCGCTGCCGAGAGGTAAACTGGGACCAGAGCAGATGGGAAACACCTCACACACGCTGCTGCTAAGATGACTTACGATTTTTCTCAATAGTTATTCGTTGAGGGGTGAGAAAGCGCCTTCCTGCCCCCTGGCGGCTGGCTGCAGTACCACACCAAGACCCTCCTCTGAGGGTTTTTGTGCAGCTGTGCAGAAAGGTTGACTAGTAAAGTTTTAAAGGTGAAAACATGTGAAAGCAGATGCAAACCAGACTCACAGAAGACGCTGACAACCGCCAGCCCGGCCAGCAGGGCCAGGATCAGCAGGCCCAGGCAGAGAGGAAGGCACCTGCTGGGCTTGCCCCCGGAGCTCCTGGAGCCTGAGCGGAGACGAGATCAGCGCAGAGCAGACAAAACAGCCGTTCGCATCTCTGGCAGGCTGCACAGCCTCACCTGGGCCAGGCAGCACCGATTTGGGACTGCTGACGTTGACGTAAATCTCCTCCATGGTCGACTCACAGCCTCTTCTGCGCCCAGTTAAACGTCAACCTCAGCCTCTGAGGAAGTCCAGCCACTTCTGGTACTTCTGCTGCGAACCAACTGCCGGAAAAGATGTGACGGAGGTGCTACATTTGAAAATCAACCAGCAAAAAAAGTGACCAAAGCTTCAGGTGCTTAAAGAATCTCGCTGCTTTTAATAAAACGGGAGCTTTCAGCGTCACAGAAATGACCCTCAAAGTAGAATAAAACAATCAAAAAATAATCATAAATATTGCAAAATAGCAAGTGTAAATGCTATAAAAACCCCTCAGCTATAAGCACAGCAGTTTTTCATCATAGATGTGTGAAACTATAACTGTTAACGTGTTAAAAAACAGGTTTTCTCAGATTTCTCCCTTCTTTCACGTCAGAACTATTTTAATCAATGGCGCAAATCTGCTTCTGTCGATCAACAATGTGTAAAATAACATAAAATAAATGCAAACCATGCACGCAGCGGCCCAGCGCGGGAGATAAAGTGATAAAAAGTGACACACTAGAATCAACAAACACAATAATTCGGTTCTCTGCAGGTGATTAGTTGTGCAAGCCAAATCTTGCACACAAGACCTAGACAAGAAAGCTCTTGGCTTTAATAAATGAATTAAAACTCTTTCTAAATTATTAAGAAAAAAACAAAACTGCATTCATGTGAAAAACCCCCCCTGCTGCCATTAACCACCAGGGGGCAGTAAAGCGCGATCATAATGAAGAAGAACTGATTTAAAAGTGGTTGTGGAGGCCCTGGTTTGGCGTCGCCGTCGCCTCAGGAAACCAGTAAAGGGACTGGGCGCAGGCGCAGTTTTAGCTGGGTGAGGGGTGAGGAGCGGTGGGCGTCTTCGAAGCCCAGCAGCTGGCGGGTGGACGACTCCCAGCTCAGGCCGAACTCCAGGCGGCTGCAGATGCAGGGGTACTGCCGGTCGGCCCAGCGGACCCAGTCCACCGCTCGCTTCACCTGCTCCCCGCCCCGGGACCTGGAAGGGGTCACATGGTACAGAGAGGCATCAGCGCCGGCAGGTGGTCGCCCTGCTCGGTTCCGGCTCCGTTCCCACCTTTGCTGGGACGGGTCGACCAGGGAGAAGAGGGTCCGGAGGAGTCGGCCCTCCTCCAGCTTGGCCACCCTCATCAGCTGCAGGACCAGGAGAGTCGCCAGGAGCCTCAGGATGTCGGCTCGGGCCCTGGCCCCTGCAGGACACCGCACACGTTCAACACCACCGGCCCCAAACGGGGAAAGACCTCACGTGCGCGTTCTCGGCCGCTCACCCAGGGAATCGATACCCTTGCTTTTCAGGAACACGTTGACAAAGAGATCAACGTCGAAATTTAGGAGTTTCCCCAGTTCCGGGGTGAGTTCCCAGTAGCCATCCTGCAGCACAGAGACAGCGTGGAGGCGTCAGAAGAAGGAAAACGGCTGCAGACCAGCCGGTTAGCTTCTGAGGCTAACTGTAGCCTTTCATACCACATGCTGCCTTCGGAAGATGGCGTTCCAGTTCACCCCCTCAGGAGACGCCCGCCTGACAGGACACTTAGGTCAGTTTCTGCCCCTTCGGATTTACACCAACCAGCGGGAACTCACCGGAAACCTCCAGGTACAGCGGCTGGAGCAGCCAACGATTGGGTGGAGGAGCGGCTGCTGGAGGAGCGGCTGCTGGAGGAGTGGCTGCTGGAGGAGCGGCTGCTGGAGGAGCGGCTGCTGGAGGAGCGGCTGGCCCAGTCTACTTCAGCTGCTTCTTCAGTGCCGAGACTCCCACAGAACCATCCTTCAAATTTGCCCCTCTTGATTAGAACCTCAGTATTGGCAACACGAGCAGAGTCACGAGCAGGAAAATGTCGAGGAAGAACATCAGCTGGGGGAAGAGCGCCAAAAGCACCATAATGAGATTGAAAAGGAGCAGCAGCAGGAGGAGGAGGAGGTGGAGAGGGAGGAGGATCAATAGCAAGAAGAGCTGGACAAGAATGTTGTACTGTCGGCAAACAGAAAGGATCAAACATGCAATATTGTCCAGACAAATGATGAGCAGGAGGAGGAGGAGGAGGTGCAGCCTGTGGAGGCGGAGCAGCACCAACACAAGGAGAATCCAAAAGAGATTCAACACCGGAACCAGAAAGGGGAGAAAGACCGGCAAAAAGAGGAAATCCAGGTGGCGCAGAAGCCAACGACTGGTCAGAAAGTAAATGGCCAGAAAGAGAGGAGGGAGCGGCTGGAGGAGGAGGAGGAGGAGGAGGTGCAGCATGTGGAGCCGGAGCAGCACCAACACAAGCAGAAACCAAATAAGATCTGGAACGAGAACGGAGAGAACGGAACAAAGAAGTAGGTTCAGGCGGCGCAGAAGCCGAAGATGACTGGTCAGAAAGTAAACGGCCAGAAAGAGAGGAGGGAGCGGCTGGAGGAGGAGGAGGAGGAGGTGCAGCATGTGGAGCCGGAGCAGCACCAACACAAGTAGGAACCGAAAAAGACTGGGGAGAAAAACGGCGGAGAAAAGGCTGAGCAGCCAAAAACGAATGGCCAAAGAGTAAATTGCCAGAAAGAGGAGAGGGAGCGGCTGGAGGAGGAGGAGGAGGAGCAAAAGCTTTAAAAGCTTTAGATTTAGGTTTAGGTTCAGAAAATTGGACGGCTCCAATTCCACAGGGTTCTTCCACAGGAGGAGAGGTAGGAGGAGAAAAGAAATCACATAAAGAATCCTGAATTTCAGCCATCCCTTCGGTAACATTGCGCCGATCACGACGGGACGATTCCAGGAGGACGGGCTCTCCTAAGTCCATCGAGTCTGAGCCATATTCTTCCTCCATGAATAACATGTCCATGTGCCTGTCCATGTCCATGTCCATGTCCTCGTCCTCCTCCTCCTCCACCTCCTCCTCCACCACCTGTTAGACCACCTCCTCCTCCTCCTCTTCCCTTTCTCCTTCTCCGCCGAGCTGAGAGGAGCTCCAGCTGATATATGGCAGAAAATCCACATCTTCTTCTGCGATCAGCTTGGGGACGTCGGTGAAGCCCTCATCCTGGGCCGACCCCTGGAAAAAAGACGGAAAATGAGGTGCTGGACGACTGGCCCCCAGCCCCGCCCTCTGCCCAGGACCACCCACCCGTTCCTCCACGGCCACGAAGCTGGTGAACTGGCTCAGGATGGAGAACTCTTTGCTCAGGCTGATGACAAACTCCCTCAGTTCCGCCTTCTTTCCCTGCGGAAACGCAAACCCAGGCTCAGCTCCTCCGGATCTCAGGTGGCGTTTGGGGGCGGGACCTTCACCTCGTGCTGGGCGGCGTCTGCGTCCAGGTTCCCGTCTTCGTAGTCCCTGATGACGGCTCTCGCTGTGAGCTTGTGCAGAAACTGAAAGAGGATGTGTTCAGAGATTTTCCCCGCTGGCTAGCCCAGAGCGGCGCTAAAGGGCGGCGGCTCACCGTGCCCCTGGTCTTCTGCAGCTCGCTGGTGGACACCATGGTCCGAAGCTCCTTACCACTCAAGCTTCCCAGGAGGGTGGCCTGGAAAATACAGCAGACCGCAATGGGGCGCTTCGATTTACGTCTGAGGAATTCCTGATAATAATAGTGCTAAATGATGGAACGCTAGCTTTTTTCTGCTCATCTTTACAGAGGAGCTAAGTCAGAGTTTTTAGAGCGGGTCCCCTAGTGGGAAAACACGAGAATTGCAAATATATCAATATCTATATATGTGGCGGGCCAGGTTAAAATCCTTAGCGGGCCGCGTGTGGCCCGTGAGCCGCTGTTTGCCCATGCCTGGTCTATACCAACAAACCTGGGTGCAGTGTGGCACGAAGCCGTACACCAGGGTGTGGCAGTCGCGGAACAGAGCGTGCAGCTGTTTGGGGGCTTGAACAGGAGGCGGCGCCGTCGGGTTGAACTGCTGCCACTTCACCGACACCGAGCTGCAGCCCGGAGCTGCCATCCGCTTCACCTGACACGCCACCTGCCAGGGGACACGCGCGTCAACAGCGGGAGGCTGCCGGGGGGGCCTGAAGGGCGGCCATCTCACCTTCTCGGCCCAGGTGTGTCTAGATTTAGTGTCAAAGAACTCAAAGGCTCCGCCCCCCGCCTGGGCCAGGGCCCTCAGCATGTGCCGGTTGGCTGTCGGACTGAGGGAACAAAGAGGGACGATCACGGCTGCGCGGTTGACACTGTCGGGCACGGCGGGAGGTCCAGACGGACCCGTGCAGACCTGAGGCCGCAGGAAAGAGGCGGCTGTGCTGCACGCCGTCCCTGAGCAGCTGCAGGGTCAGCTCGGGGTTCTGCACGTGGCCGTCGGACAGCAGCAGCAGGTTCCTGAGGCCGCGGGAGGGAGGCAGCAGGCTGAGGGCCCGCAGGGGCCGCCACAGCTCGGTGCTGCCCCCTACTGGAGTGAAGCGCTGAGGAGAGAGGGGAGACGTCACGGCGAGGCCTTCAAGGGCTTCGAGCGGCTTTTTCACAGACAAAAAGATGCAGAAATGCAACACAAAGTGGCGGAAAGTTTTACTCCCACTGAGGTTCTGCTGAAGGAAAAAGAGAGGAAGATTTCAGCCCCGTCTAAAACATGCCGTCACTTTTGCAGTTGATTAGATTCCTTTTTTTGCTGCTTTCAGGGGACAACAGCAGAGGAGCGTGAAAGGTCACGCACCTTGACGAAGCTCTTCACTTCTCCCTCAGCTTCACCCAGCGGCCGCGCGGTCAGAAAAGCCTCCGAGTGGTCTGAGGGAGGGAAGTTTTGTAAGAGAGGAACATTCAAATAGAGTCATTGGAATTTTTAGATGTTAGAAGGCTGTTCTGGACCCTTCACGTCCAGAACAGCTGGACGGTCCAACGTCCTCGGTGTCTTCAGACCGCCGGGATCAAACTGACCTGTGCCGAATAAAATGATGTTGACTTTCACGTCGGGGTGCAGGGCCTTGAGGACGCGCAGGGCGATCTCCTGGAGCGTGTGGAGGGAGTCCCTCATGGACTCTGAGGTGTCCAGCAGGAGGACAACTTCATTGGACGGAGGCGACCCGGCGTCGATGTCAAAGTCTGGGTAGAAAACGAGCATGCAGGCCTGAAGGAGGGAGAGGGAGAGAGAGAGAGAGAGAGAGAGAGAGAGAGAGAGAGAGAGAGAGGGGAGGAGGGGTGCTTTAGTGAACAAGGGAGACTGTGGAGGAAGAAGCGTCCCACACACACCTGGCTGTCCTTCTCCGGGTGCTTCTCCACCCACATCCTGGGCAGGTGGGCCTTGGACAGACTGACGGACAGCTGGAAGCCCTCTGGACCCAGGATCTGTCCAGGCAGCACGCTCACCACCGCTTTACAGTCGGTTCTCTGAGGGAGGAGGAGGACAGGAAGAGACGGGGTGTGGGAGGCGGCCGCGGGCCGAGGGACGGCAGGGGGACGCTCACCTTTGTCTTCACGCTGTGAGTGAGGCAGGTCAGCCGGCTGATCTCATGGGGCATCTCCACGCAGGCGTCCAGGGTGAACTCCCTGAAACACACACCTGCCCTCAGCCTCAGTCCCTCGCAGCAACACAGGCGTGTGTGACGGACGGGCGACCCACCTGGACGCTGCTTCCTCCTCGGTCACACACACCTTCTCCAGCGTCACCTGTGGGCCAAAACCTTCTCGTCATTTCAAAAACAAGCAGGACCGGGTCGGTTCCGGGTGCTGGACTGGCCTGTGTGGTCTGGTTGAGCGCGGCGCTCTCCTGCCAGGGCGCCACGCTCCCCGGCAGCGAGAAGAGGATGCTCCCGCCCTGGACCACCAGCTCCGACACAAAGGTCACCTTCACCAGGACGGTGGCGGCGGGGGGCAGGTTGCCCACGCTGATGGTGAACACGTCCTGCAGCGAGAACCCAAAGACAACAACAACAGAGGAATGAGCAGAGGAAGAAGAGGAAGGAGGGATTTCAGCCTGGAAGCCGGACGCACGGGAGCGTCCTGGTCCATCAGGTAGGCTCCGTGGCCTCTCTCCACCGCCTGCTTGTACTCCTTGCGAGCCGTCTCCTTCTCCTTCACCTGCGGTCCAAACGTGCACGTCAGAGAGCTGCTTGTGGCTCAGAGGCAGCAGAGACGGCCGAGACCCCGGCGCACCTGTCCCACCACGTGCTTCCCGTTGATGAAGGCCTCGAATCCGCAAACGGCTGCTGAGTCGCTCAGGGGAAACACAAACTTGGCCTCGATGGGTTCTGGCCTCTGGTTGGTGTATTTTTGAAAAATGGTGACCTGAAAGAGAGGACACGCGTCCATCTCTGCTAACAAACCCGACTATCAGCAGGGCCGACGAGAGGGACCGACGCGTCCCCACCTGGGAGAGCAAATCCATCAGCTTGCACCTCACGTGGACGGCCTGCAGAGGGACCTGCTGGCCGGAGCTGTCCAGCAGCCCGGCCTTCACGTCCTCCACAGGGTTTTTGACCACCTCCGCCTCCTCCGACTGCAGCTCTGGACACAGGCGGACCCGCGTTAGCTTCAGGGAATGGCGATCACGCGCCGTCCTGCAGGTGTGCAGTACTCACCCTGAACGGCAGGGGGCGGAAGCGGCTGGGCGGAGGTGCTGACGCTGGGGCTGAACTCCTTCAGCTGGTCTCCCTCCATGCTAAAGCGGACCACGTACTTCAGCCTCACCTGGCCTGGGCTGTACACCACGTACTCATCGTCCTGCAGCAGAGGAGACATGTGACCCCACCGGTGCGTTAGCCCCGAGCGCGCACGTGCCCACACCCCCACCTCAAACTCAGAGGGAGCGCCGGGGGCGCTGCGAACTCCGTGCACGCTGTGGTATCCGTCTGGAGCCTGGCTCAGGGTCCGGTCTCTCTTACGGACGTCCTGGCACCGTCCCAGCGCCACGTCACACACCAGGAGCAGCCGCGAGCCGTCGGTGGCGCCGGGATGCGAGTACTTCAGGCTGGTGCTGCAGCGGCAGAGTCGCCGTCAGCGCGGAGGCGCGACTGGGCCGAGGCCCCACCGCGTCCACTGACCTAAAGGCGTCGCTGAAGTAGATGCCGCTGCCCAGATTGCCCGCGTCGGTCCTCTCTATCCCGTGATGCTCCACCCCCACGCGAGGCATCAGAAGCCCGCTGACGAGTCGGGACGGAGAAGACGCAAACGCTCAGAATCCTCCTCTTCTTGATGGACATTCATGCTTTCATTCATCCTGCGTTTAGGCCGACTCACCGGGACAGAAGTCCTACAAAGTTGCTGGGCCTGGACGAGTGGAGGAGGGGCTTGATGCCGCCGACGTCGGCCTCGAACGTCTGCAGCTCCACGCCGCGGCAGACGCGCAGGACCTGCTGGATCTGGACCCGGCTGCACGGCACAGACGGGAGCTCACGCAGCCGATCTGCCGTCAGCGTTAGCGCCTACGAGGATGCTACGCTACCTGTGCTGCAGCTGAGCCGCCACGTCCAGGAACTCGGAGCTGTTGGGGGGGACGGCCTCGAGGCTGCAGCGGAGAGCGCGGTACTTCCCCAGGCAGGAGGGGGCGGAGCTCCTCAGGGTCATCTCACTCACGTTCAGAAGGTCCCTGATCAGCTGGACACACAGGAGGATCAGAGCGCGCCTCCTCGCTGGGACGCGGCGGCGGCTCCGCTGCCTCTACCTGACAGACGTCCAGACTTCTGGGACAGCGAGTGGAGACTGGGATCAGGCGGTACGCGTCTTCCTGGAGGGACGCGGCATCAGGGCGCTAAACCTCCTCCAGGAGGGACGCGGCCTCGTGGCGCTTGGCCTCCTGCAGCTTCTTGTGGGCCTGGAGACACGCAAACCTTCACACCCATGCTCACCTGCGCACACACAAACACGCACACACACACACACACACGCACGCAGAACCGGGGTCAGGAGACCGCAGGAAGTCCGTCTGGAGACGAGGGGCGACGCTCACGTCGTTCAGGCTGAGCTTTTCCACCGGCGCCGTGAGGATGTCGCCGAGGCGACCGGTGGCCTCCGTCCACAGCAGCTCCACGAAGGCTCCCACTTCCTGCGTTAGCGTTCCCGTGTTCAGCCTCTCCTCCAGCAGCAGCTGCCGGGCGAACAGAGCCGTCAGCGGCCGATGCGGCGGCTGGGGCGAGGACAGGTAGCGGTGAGGAGGGTACCTGCTGGAGGGGGGCGGAGCCCAGCTCCCGAGCCTGGGCAGGGAGGCTCCGCCTCTGCCGCAGCCCGCTCTGCAGCAGGCTGGTCCTCAGGCACTCGTAGACCTCCAGCGCCTCCTCGGAGGTGCTCGGAAACACCAGCGCCTCCTTCACGGCTGCCTCCTGTCAGCACAGACACACACACCTCTAACAGACGGGCTTTTGCAATCAGAAGCCCAAGAAGAAGCGAACCGTGGCCCCGACGTCGTCCTTCCGGTATCGGACCACTCGGTACCTCCGTCCTCCCTCCTCTCTGAGGCTCTGCAGCTCCAGCAGCCACCCGGAGCTGCTGCGGCTCTGAAGATCGGAAGTATTTGCCTTTTTATTAAAAATCCTGGAGCGCCGCTGTAACCGCAGCAGGGAAAACGCACACCTTCTCATAGATGGAGTACTTGGCCACCTGGAAACGGTCTGGAAACGGCGGAAGGTCGGAATCATCCTCCCCGTAAACTCTGCAAAGCAGAAGATCCCAGAAATCAGGTTCCAGCTTTGCCAGGTTGGGACAGAGGGGAGGATTCCCACCTGAACCTTCCGAGAAGGTCTCCGCTCTGCTCCGGGGCGTTGGCCGTCTGGCTCTTCCTGACCTCGGGATTCACCGGGTCCTTGGAGGGTCCTACCGGCGCTCTAACCGGAGACGCTGGAAAACACGGGAGCGATGAAGAGGAAAACGAGTCGCGGAGGGTCGAAACGGGTCTGAAAGGAGGACTTCAACCCAACAGATCAACACCGGTTACTTTTTGTGGGGGGTGCCGGGGTGGGGGGAGCATCCAGCCGGTATCCATCCAGGGGCAGGAGCGCGCCTCTCTCCAGGCAGCTGGAGACGTATTCCACCCCCACCACCGGCGTCTGGTGCTTCCTGATGCTGCGCAGCCGGTTGGGGCTCAGGCTGGACGCGTCGCTGGTCAGGATCAGAGAGCACTGTGGGAAAGCGTGGGCAGAGGTCACCGACCTGACCCCGGAACCCGGGGATCACGTGGCCAGGCGTGACCTCTGACCTGCTTATTGACCACAAAGCAAATGGTGCCTCCGTTTTCCGTGATAGCTGCTTTCAAACTTCTTTTCTCCTTGATGGGCAAAGTTTTCAGTTCCACCAGCACGGAGCAGTTGGTAAACACGCCCATACTGTAAAAACACACGTACACACGCACGCCACACACACACCCACACAGGGGAAAATATCAAGGAAGTGATTTTGCTTGGACAGCATTTATATAATTATAAAGTGTCTTATTAAGGCCACGCACAGACCACAACTGCGCCACAGGAGCAGCGGTCACAAGTTCAGACTTGTCTTAACCTTTCGCAGCGGTAAATTAAATGATATTTACCTGAAACATCCAGCAAAGACTAAGTCGCTCACAGGTAGTTCAACAACACGTCAAAAGGTTCCGTTCACGTAAAAAAACGCTTCTTGTAAATTTCAAAATAAATGTCTATCAGAAAGCGACCGGACAACGTTGGCTCTGTTTCCAGTTCCCTTTTATCCAGAATATCGCTATGAAATTATGAAATATTCTAGTTTATATTTGTTGGTAATTACAGTGATTTGTGCAGAAAATAGCAAGTCTGAATGTATTTTAAGGGAAGAATTCAAAGGAAACGTGTTGTTTAATAATTTACCTTGACGGAAGACGTTTAACTTCCTGGTAGGAGGTCGGCGAAATCTTCCGGTGGAGAAACGTCGCCCTCTTTGGGTACAAATGGGTACTGCAGCATGAAAATAATGACGTTTAACTTTAAAAAGTCATAAAACATCCAAATCAAATCGTTTTCAAATAATTACACTTCAGGCTCATTCTACACATCTTACTCTGCCAAAGATGAGGACTTCCAAGGATATTTCAAGGATATTTACTGCAGCATTTGTTAATAGTCACCAAACAAAATTAATCTACAATACGGAATCAAACTGTCAGGAAGCACTTTCAAGATTTATCCAGGTCCAGCAAAGAGATTAAAGTATAAAATGAAAGCCACACATAAAAAAAGAAAAAGAAAAACATAAAAAAAAAAAAATAATTGTACTTTTTTTCTTGAAACAGATGCAGCTGAAAAGGTTCACAACAAACCAAAAATGAGTAAATGAGTCTTTTTCCCCTGGTATTTCTTTGGATTTAGACGAGTCCCTTGTTGCCATGTGGAGGTTGTGGCTGCACATCTGGCGGTTTCTAGGAGCTCGGAGGAGCTCGGCTCCACGTCTGCTGTCCCTGAGTTAGCATCATCAGCGCTGTCAGCAAACCAGCAGAGAGCAGATTCCAGGAGAGGAGAATCGGAGGGATAAACGCGGCCGGGCTTTGAAAGCCAGGCTGCTGCGGAAGCATCAAATAGACTCCGGAAGGGTCGCGACAGCAACGACCTTTTCAGAGTTTGGAGGAAGAGTCTGGAGTTGAGCCGAATTGCACCTTTCCAGCAAAATTAGCCTTCCAGCCCCAAACACCCGCTGGGACCAGCTAACAGCTGCAGGAGCAGAGCAGCCAAGCGCCACAGCAGCGTGTGAGCTGCAGCCATGCTAACTGGCGCTGACAAGCTGCAGGTCGGCGTGCACAGGCCTCACATGCATGCCTCGGAACAAACTGTCCGCCTTTACCAGCGGGAGCGGCGTCCAAGAACATCCTTTAACAGCAAACAGGAATATAATCATGTGAATGGTCGTGGGAGGAGAGGACGCGCGTGCGAACATCTTCACGTGCACGTGCAGCCTCCCAGTGAGGGGTTCTCTGCTGCCATGATACCTGCCAGGACTTTCATCACCTCCGGAACTTCTTTGCCGGGAATGTTCAGACTCGTTCTCGCTGTCAGTCAGAGTTTAACACGTTTCTACAAGACAGACTTAAAAAAAGAGGCAACGCCTCCCATGAAGAGCGCCTTTATTACACATCCTGCAGGCGCTAACAGGCTATTACAGGCTAATGGATCATCGAGCTTCATAAGTACACTCATAAAACATACATAATGCTCTTTGATCTACAGCTATTAAAGCTTATAGATGTGGCTCCAAGTGAATTATTAGCACAGGCGTCGCTGACTTGTTACAATTCTATCGTTTAAAATACAGTCGAATGGCTCTGATGTGCAGCCGCCGCGGCCGCGATCAACCTCCCGCGCGTTCACCAGCTATTAGCTTCAAGCTAACTCGCTAAATGAGCATTAAAGTTTCACTTCTGCAGCTTCAACTTCAGGAATGGTTACCAAACTCTTTTTTTTCTTGTTTTTGATGTTTTTCCACATTTTCATTTGCAGACCGAGGCGACGGCGACCTGATAAACGCCTGATGTTTTCCTGCACCCGTGGTTCTTTTTCTCCATCCCTGCACCGGTCGTCCTTTCATCTCCTCCACGTCATCTCACGGCTGATGGAGGAGCCTTTGTTTTTTTTTCCAGCGGAAGCGGCCTGTTTGTGGTCAGGAGGAGCTTTCGGGCTGCTGAAGCAGACCTGCGTGAGTCAGCCATCACATCTGAATATCAAAGCTGCGCAGATCCGCTTCCACCTCTAAAGGTAACGAGGCCTCGCATTCTTGTGTTTCTCTGTATTTGTGGGGACAGAGGCTCCGGTTTTTGTTGAGAAAACCATGAGGGATTCTGATCCGGGGCCGTGCGAACCCAGATCAGGTTATGGGGCTGCGCCGGTGTGAGCCTCCTTACAGAAAACACGATTTTGCAAGCGGATTTCACAGGTGGACGCCGACACGCTTCCTGGAAACGCTGGGTTGTAAGCTGGAAAGGTAAAAGAGGCCCTCAGGGGGGCTTCTGCAGGACAAAAGTCCACATTTATTTCTCGGCCTTTCTGTGTTTGTGCTCGAAGCCATTAAAGACTTTAGCGGAGGGTGAACCGATCAGGTTTCTTGGCTTTTTTTTCCAGTAATATCCCAGAAAACTGCTGCTCAGTCTCAACACAAACCGGCCACATTTACAGGATTTTAATGCTTTCGGATAATCTTTATAGGAAAAAGGCTCCATTGTGCCTGTCAAATGATTGATCACTCAAGTTCTAATTATATATATGTTAATACGAAAATACAGAAACATTTCATGACTTTAAAATTGAAAAAATTAACCATCATTCCAGTCAGTGACTAAATTACCCTTTTATTAATTAATATAATGTAATAATGTCATGACAGAAATTCAGACTAGAGGCAAACAAAAGGCTCAACCTGCTGTTTCCCTGTTTTGCTGCAGTGCCGCGAGCAGCCGGAGGGGGTCGCTGTGGGGCTGCCCAGAGCCGGCCTGGCCGGGCCTGTGGAGCTGGTCTCGCCCCCCCGCTGGGATCAGCTCCAGGCTCCCCCAAGACTCGCCATCACCTCACACACCAGACAGTTGCCCCCCCGACTGACTCCACCCGCACGGGAAAGAAGGAGAGCACATCAAAGCCCTCATCCACCCGTCCACCCCTCCCTCCCCCTCCACCTACTCATTTTATTTTACACAAACTGCATTTGCTGCCACCTGCTCTCTTCATCCCTCCTGATGTTATTTTCCTCTTTTAATTCCCCCCATTTCAGTCACAAACAGCTCTCAGAGAGGATGAATGGATGGATGGGTGGATGGATGGATGGGTGAATGGAAGAATGGGTGGATAGAAGAATGGATGGATGGATAAGTTGATTAATGGGTTGAAGAATGGATGGGTGAATGGAAAGATAGGTGGATAGAAGGATGGAGGGATGGGTGGATGGATGAATAAATGGATGATGGATAGATAGATGGATGGATGAGGAATGGAAGGATTTATGGAATGGAAGAATGATGGATGGATGAATGGATAAAATGATGGATGGACGATAGGGTGTGTGTGTGGTGTGTTTGAACTTTAGCAGCAGTCTTGGTAATCACTGCTAACAAAATGTATGTATCAAGTACAACAACACTCTGTGTGTGTGTGTGTGGTTGTGTGTGGTTGTGTGTGTGTGTGTGGTTGTGTGTGTGGGCCTCCTGCAGCTCGTAAGGCTTCTCAGGTCTGTGTGTCTGCGAGGAAGACCGCGTGTGGACCCAGAACGACCTAGGCGAAGGCTCTGTTAGCCAGTTGGCTGTCTGATTTCTTGGCCGTGTTCTAGCGGCCGAGGACGCCCGCTAAACCCGGTCGGGTCCAAACACAACTGGTCGGGGCGCCGACTCTCCTCTGCCGCCGTCTGTTATTGCTTTGAATAAAATACGGAGTCCATTTTGTCCCAGAGGCGTCCCCGGGAAGATTTCTGTTCATTCCAAACCCATTTTCCGCAGCCTCCCGTTTGCTGTGGGCGGGGAAGCGATACATCAGCGCCGCTCCGGCCCGCGAAGGAAGACACGTCTGAAATAGCGCCATCGGGGATCTTTGACAAACCCCCATTTTTGTAATGGCTCCTCGATTTCCAACAGCAGCCGGCAAGCTTGGCGGCTCCGAGGAGAAGCTAGCCTCGGCTGGCCGCAGCGGCGGTCACCTTTGATGCTCGGAGGTCCAGGAGGGGCGTGGTGTTAGCTGGAAGCTAGCTCTGTTTTAACTCCTCCTCTCTTTCTAACAGAATAGGTTTATTTATGTAGCTGCTGTAGCTTCCGCTGTAGCTGTTTGCTACGTTGTTAGCCCTAGCAAATTGGTTATTGTTTAATTTGTGTTCTTTAAACCAAAGAAAGAGAGCTGCTGAAATAAAGTTCAACAGGCAGACGAGCATCAGACAGCCGGAGGAACCCGACACCTCCTGCCAACGGCTATTAAATTAGACCGTTTCGTCTCGGCGCCGACTCGCCCGCCAGGTTTCCGATAACATGTTCAATACGAAGCGTCCAGAACGTCGGCCGACATCATAAACACAACTCGGCGCCGCGTGTTTAACCTTTGGGTGCCAAAGCGGTTCGCTTCATAAGCGCCAGAATCAGGCCTCCAATTAATTTCCAGGCTATTGACGACTGGGAGAGAGAAAGGAGGAGAAGGAGGAACGAGGAAAGCGCCTGTTCAGGATCACAGGCGTTTAATTAAAGACAAAACGGCACAAAAAAAATCCAAAAAACAATCCCAATAGCTAATTATCAACCTGAGCAGCAGCAGCAGCAGCGGGAGTTAAGGGAGGCTCAGAGCTGGAGCCTCCTCCTCCTCCTCCTCCTCCTCCTCCTGCGGTAACTGAGCTAAACTGTGAATCCCGCCATTTCGGCCCTCATCGGTTCAGTAGATGCTTCCTTTGGAGCCGTCCTGCCAGGTGAGCACTCTCCCTGCGTTTTCCCGCGACCAAAGCCAGTCACTTTCTCCGGCGCCGCCTCCCAGAAATCTAATTTCATGCCGCTCTCGCCGAGCACCATCCGGCGGTTACGCCGCTGATCTAATATCGTGGCTGCTGGATTGATTTCCGTAGCTACGCCTCCTATTTGAAACGCCTCTTTGTTAATTTGACACCCCTTAATGGGCTAAGGGAAGCTAGCCGCCGATTACTTTTCAAAGCATCAAAGGCGCGGGCGGGATGGCGTCAGCAGACGCTCCTCAACAGTTCGTTCCAGCGCGGAGGGGCGGAGGAGTGGAAGGATTCCACCCCATCCGTGGGTTTATTTTCCCCCGGTTTGTCTCGCCTCCTTTTGTGCAGATTTGCGTGAAAAATGGAGGAACGCTCGCGGGGAACCGGGCGGAACCGCCGGTACCGATTCAGAGGAACCGTCGGTGCGGAAGTGGGTGGTTTTCCCTCGGAAGCTCTGCCTGTGGGAGCGGGGGTGGCACCGGCAGCAGTTGCTTAACAGGTCGCACAACGTGCGGAAACGCTAACTACACCGCCCCCTGCTGGTGCCGAGAGCACTCCCTCCCTCAATTAATTGGGTTAAATGCCAATATTTTATCTGTTTGTCTATTTATTTTATCTCTCATTAGCATGACTCACACCTCAGCCCTCCGCTTCACGCTGCCTCGCACCCGTTTCCCACCTCGTGCCTGCTGCTATGGAAACCCGGCACCGTGTAACGCCGCCAGTGCACGAGCCGGAATGTCAGCATCAGGCGCTCGGGTCTGCAGCCTCCTCGAGATCTGAAGCCTGGAAGAATTCCATCCATCCACAAATGCCAACGTCCACCTTACAGGACACATTTCTTGGCAAACTGGGATATCGGATGCGTGTGGCCAACCAGCTGTTGCTTCCCAGCGCTTTTACTGGCTAATAAAACAAGATTCAAAGAGATTTAATTTTATTCTGTGAATCCAATATTGTCTGATAAGCCGTGGACGGACGTTCTCCTGCCTTTCCTGCTGGATAATGGAGTTCAGGCGGATCAGAGGGAACAAAAAGCAGTCTGCTCCAGCCCAAAGGATCGGATTTTAGCCCCGTTTCTTTCTCCATTAACGACACATTACGTTCCAGCTTGGCCCAGGCAGCGCCAGAAATAAAAGCATTTGGGGGGCAGGATCAATAGCCATCGATTGCTACCAGATATTCTGTCCATCTGGCCTCCTGCAGCAGAAGCAGGACAGCACCGCTGTTTGTGTTTCACAGCTTGGGCTGGACAAGCGGAACCTGCAGCAGCTGCGGGAGCTTTCTCCGCCGCATCGATTGGGCCCAGAAACTCATCTTTGATTTTTGCTCCTCCGAGGCCCCGCTGACACCCGGGGGTGCGTCCCCGGTTCTCTACGCCGGGCCTGTTTAGCGTCCACACGCTAACCTTTGTGGAGCTAAATAAGCCGGTTAAACGGCGCCGCTTCGGGGTCTCGTCACTGTTTGTTTGCTCGGCTTTGACGCCTGTCGGAGTCGGCGAGCCTAGGCCCAACCGGGTCCAGGTTGGGCTTGAAGGTTGGAATAAATCAGAAGGTAACAGGGCAGAACCGGGCCTGGGAACCACCTAAAGCTGCAGCAAATGAACCGCAAGCCGAGCTTTCTTTGCTGCTCCCCTGTGTGTTTCACACCTAATAGCTGGGCCCCGCCAGCACCCGGCGCGATTCATCATCGGACCGGGGCGCCGCCGGCCTCGTTATAGACGCCGCTGATGTGGCGCTAATATGGCACACACCAAGGTCAGGCGAGCTGGAGTGGGAGTTTCTGACAGTGACTCCCATTGGGTGGCTGTTTTTAAACTGCAACTAAGCGGACAAGAACGGCGCCCTCTGCAGGGAGAAGAGGGAATCCACTGAAGCCGCCGGGGTCCGCCAAGCTAACTGGTTCCGATGGGTCGGACAGGCCAAACAAAGTGGTGTGTTTCTGGCTGAATTCTGCTACACCCTCCGTTAGCGAAGCTAAATAATCTGCCCCGAATTCTCCGCTGTCTCTACAAACTGCAGCGTTTGAGTCCCGATCCTCCGACGGCGCCATCGCTTCATCTAGTCGCGCTATCAAAGCATTGCAAACTGATTTGGGAGCAGCCGATCCCGAGGGCCCCCGCACACAGACGCTGTTTTGTCTGCAACTTTTGATTTGCCTTTTGCGGCGGATATTACCGACAAATCCCAGGTAAGCCTCTCCGTGGAGGGATCGCTCGGGTTGATTTGTTTTAATTCTTTTACAAAGGTAGAAGGGAAATTTAATAATAAATGAAGAAAACCTCCAAATTCCAGTGGGATTTTCTCCCCGGAGCTCTGAAGTAAACAGTTAAAAAGGATAAAAACCGTTTCGTTTGCCTGAATTCTTCGGGGATTGTAAATGCTAGGAGGGTGTGTGAATTCACCTCGACGGAACGCCGGGACCCTTTAGTCCACAGCTAAAACGGTGAACCTGCGGGGGCCCAACACAGCTCCAGGGGGAACGCCTGGTTGCAGCTGTGGGTAATTATCTAGGGCTGAAGGTTAAAAAAAGGAAGTTAGGTCTTGCTAATGCTTGTTAGCTGTGCGGTTATTGACAGCAGCCCCTCAGAGTTCCTCCATATAGAGAGTTTATCGACGCCATCCCGTTCCCACACCGCACCTAATTTCTGCTTTTCATTAGCAACCGAAAGTGTGTCAGCTCAGCGGGGCTTTAGCGTCGGGGAGTTGCAAATGGAATCTTAAGATGATACGGTTGGACTGTACAGCGCGTCTGCAGATTTAAGATAAGACCATTAGCGTCGCGTGTAGCCATTTTTTCTTTCCAAATTAAACGGGAAGGAATATAGAAATGTGCGCTGGCCCATCAGCAACGCTCGGTCTCATCATGCTGAAGAAACGGAGGCAAACCAGCGGTAAGCCCACTGAGAGGGAATTAGGACCCGAACATGGAAGAAACGGGGACCAACATGGCTTCGCGGTAGATGAAAGCAGGAGAATTACCCGTCAGAACAATAATTAAATGGATTACTCGTGGGTGCGTTTGTTTGCCTTTGAGTCTGCCTGTAAAGTCTGCGAACTCGAGCGAAGACGGGACGAGCTCGGATCATTTGGAGCTTCAAAGACGCTAGCTGGAAGTGTGAAGCCACCCGGCACAATAAGTGATGTGACGAAGGCGGCGAGGAAGGTGCCGAGTAACTAATGAGGGTCAGGCGCGAGGGTCGGTTCGCTGGAGACGACGACGGTTCAGCAGAGGTAATCTCAGCGCTGACAGGAGGGTTAGCCACTGCTAACCGGGAGACACGTTCAAACCTTGGTATGCCTCAAGCTAATTTATAAATAGCAGCTGACGTAGGTCATGCTTTTTAACAATTAAGTCTGGATTGAAGTTGAATTGGAATTGTGCAGTGTAGCAAATGAGGTTTGAGCCCGCCGGCTAGCTTCATTTAGCATTTAGCATGGCGAGTACATTCGATTATCTAAGCCAACAGGAACAAACAACAGATTGTTCCTTGCTAAGTGCAAAAAGTTCAGGAACATCTGGCCTGAGCTACGCTGCCAAACAGAAAAATAAAGGAGGAAGTGGTTGGTTGTTAACGTCAGTCCGTCTAATGGAGGAAAAGCGCTCCACCAATGCCGTTAGCCTCCTGCCAGTGGCGGCTCGGCGCCATGCAGTGCCCTTCTTTTTAGCTGCTGGTTAACTAAATTGTGAAATTCCCGTTGTGTTTCAGGTTCTCGCTTCGGCCAAAAAAACATGTTCCTAATAGGCAGAGCAATGACCTGCCCGGGCGCCGCATGCTAGCAGCTTCTGCAATCCCTTCACCGTCAGTGGAGCGCTTTCATTGTTGGCCGGTTTGACAGCGAGCGTCCGCGTGCCGCTTCCAGCACGCTCCACTGGGTTTGGAAAAATATCCCTCTTGGCAGTTCAGCTTCCAGAGCTCCGTCCTTCTCTTTCCCACCTGGAAAACAAGGCTGTAGCGCCGTCAGCATGCTAGGTGGACAACGCGTCTCTTTATGCCACGTCCAGGAACGGCGGCGGCACTCATTTGGCAAATCAGACATTGTGTGTTTCAAGCGACGCTTGTGATGAAATATTTAACGTCGGTGGTGTTTAAAATGCAGCTGTTTCAAACGTTCTTCCAGTTTTGGAGTTTTTAAAAGCTCGGCTGCGTCTGCCAGCCGCCAAAGGTGCCAAAGGTTCGGAAATATTTGATCAAAAACCTGCAAATAAAGACAACTCATTCCATATTTTGCTGTTTGGTTTAGATTAAATTTAGAGGCCACGTTTATTTGTTTATTAAAAAACCATCCGGCCAAAACTATGTTGGAGGAGGAGGAAAAATCCACATTCCACTAGCGTAGAAGGTTAGCCGAGGGTTGGCCAGGAAGTTCTGCAGCACTTCTGACCTCTGGCTGGAGGAGTCCACCTTATCTGCTCGTACACATCTGGTCCAGCATCTAAAGCAGCTGCCAGAGCCGTTAGCATGTGCGGCTAGCGGCCTGGACATCCAGGGTTGGTGTCCCACTTCTGCTCCTGGACACAAACTACGGAGTACGTGCCGGAGGTGACTAGCTCCTCTGCTTTTATCAGCAGATGAAGTTAGTTGGCTACTGGGCGTGGCCTCAAAAAGAACAAAGCAACAAAGGCAACTAAGAGCGCAGCTGTGAAATATTAGCGACTGGAACCCGCTCGTGGGCGCGGCCGCCTCGTCTCTGGGTCTGGAAGGTCAGACCAGAGTCGTCCATCTTTCTTTGCCTCCCGGCCTAATAGGGAAGGACGGAGCAGGAGCTTTGATGTCAGCCGGCACTCCGGCCAGGTAACTGCTGCGCCGAAGTCCTTCTGCAGGTCGCCGCCCGTCAGCAGCTGAGCTGTGAGTGTTGGCCGCTGGCTTCAGTCCCCCCGGCCAGCTGGGGTCTGAAGGTGACCCAGCGGCCTAGCGTAGCATTAGCCACAGGAAAGGAGACATTTGCAGCAGTCACAGACCCGCGCGAGATAAACTGGTATTTTGCTCCGTCCGCCCTCTCCTGGAGGTAATTAGCTGGCCGGCTCTTCGGCGGAGCCCGGACTGCTCCTCGCCGTGAATAACCAGCTATCGATTCGCCCAAAGAGACGTCGCTGTTCGCCGCTATTTCTTGCAGGAGGCCGGTTGCAAGTGGGAGGATAAATGAGGTTTTTTTTCCATTTGGAGGTGAACTGTGCCTGCGTTTTATAGGAGCGAATTAGTCATCCCAGATGGGGGCATTAGTGGCTTTATTCCTGCCGCAGGACGCCTTTTCGCTGGGAGCCGCCGCTCGTGTATCACTGCCTTTAGTCCTGACAGCTCCGCTGCTTTATGTTTGGGAGGGGGCTCATTTACAGCTCCGGGGCTCCGACGAGCTGATAGTCCCCAAAATCTGGTTTTGGTAGCGACTCTGACGGCTGCGGGCAGCTGGAAGGTGTTGATTGATCTCCAGGAGAGGTGAAGAATCCCCCTGATTAGCAAACTGTCCTGATTCTGAAGGAACGACGGCATGTTCTCATCCCAGGTAAGGAGCTAGCGTTCATCCGGCTAACGTTCTGCCGCTGCCTTGTGTTACACGATGAGCATTGTTAAGCCTCTGATTAATCCTGATTGTTTCCCTTTTTTTAAAGCGCGGCCGCAAATAAAGCGGGATTGTTTTCTGCCGGCGTTTGTTGGTAATTCCTACTCGGCATGAGCGATGCCGGTCCTGTCGCGGATGCTGAGGGTATCCGAGCGGATCGGGCGAAGACGGAGGCCAAACAAAAATAGCTCCTCTCGTATCCCAGTAAAGGTCAGTAATGGAGGGGGTGCCGGCAACCAGCCGAGGTAAACAAGGCGGGGTAACGGTTGTAGCTTCCAGATGGGAGATAAACTCATTCCTGGGAGGTCTTCAGGAAATATGGAGACAAATTACATGAGCGGCACGAGGAGACGAGCAGAGGAGGCAAAAGAGGTGCAGAGCGCCTGCTAACAACAGGCTGAGGTGACTTTAACTGCATATTAAAGCAGATGAATGATGGCCGCTGCCCCTTTCATATCCCAGAAATTCCCATAAAACGGATAGAACACAACAAGGAAGTGTGAATGAATTCATTTGAGGCAAAACGCCGGTGAAAAACCAGCTGCGGCGGTGGTTAGCGCCGCAGCTAACCAGGACAAATGTTGGTTTTTGGTGCAAACGTGGGGCCGAAGAGAGCCGGACCGAATGAGGAGGGTGTCAGAAGAGCGAGCGGAGACGCCTCCGAGGCCCCGTTTCTGAGTGAATGAGGACAGTCAAAAGTCAGGCTGCCGCTCGCTCTTCACCTGGGATTATGTTTTCAAAAGGGCAGGCGTGGATGGAGTGAAGGGCGCCCTTTCACGGGGCCGCCTGAAGCCCTCAGCGCTGCTGACGCCGGCTGGCCGTCTCCCTCAAGGCTGCTCCCGTAAACTGTGAAGGTGAACTTTAGTCCGTCACAGGCGCGACCTCATTCGCTAACCTCATTGAAATAAGACGTGTCCTTGGGATCTTTTGATTGTCCCACAGCCTGTGGCGTGTAATTAGTCTCAAAGCCCGCCGTGTGTGCACGCTAGTGGAGCTCAGAGCGGCTTTAAACGCTGCCGCCACCGGGGAGGATTTCCGGCAAAGGGGGAGGACGTTTACGAGCGCGAGCTCGACCTTCTCGGCTCGACTTTGATTGGTTTCTTTTATGCCCACTCATTCCTGAAGCTAGCAGCTCCAGCATCGTGAAGGAGGATCAGAAAAAACTCCCCACGTGCATACCAGCTAGCTCGCGCTACACGCTACCGCATCGAGAAGTGACCTTTCCAAGCGGATGAGTGTGGAGCAGCTGCGAAAGTGCAGGCTTGGTTGAGCTCCACAAATGATGCATCTGGAGCCGCGGCACCCCCCCCGCAATCCTGCGTTAGCGCCATCCAGAGGACGCACCTGCTATTTAGCCACGCAGGTTGGTAATTGTTTCCACAGAAGGCTCCAGAATGAAAGCGCCAGCTGCTGTTAAAACCTGGAGATGGGAGTGAAAAATCACCGCCAGGCGGGAGTTTCGAGCGATGAAATAGTCCGCTTCCCCCGCAGAGCTGAAATCAGAGCATTTCCAACATCCCCGCAGCTCTGGCTCGGCGTGGAGCGCCCATTTCCGGCGTCTCAGCCTGTGACGTCTGATTTGTTGACATGTTACGGACGGCTGCAGCGCCTGGCCTGGAAACGCGGCCTTCTGCTGCGACATCACCGTGGCGACGCCGCCCTGCGCATGCCGCCTCTTTATTTACACGCGGGAGGACGACGTTGGGCACCGCTGTGGTTTCAGATGGAAAACTGGTCCCTAATTACGCAGAAGAAATGGAAACTGGAAGCGGCGCTGCTGGCAGCGGTTCTGAATAACGTCATGAATCATTTAGCATTCCCGTTGTGTGGCACAATTATCTCCGTGTGCTAACCTCTCGGCGCTGTGTTAGCTGCTAAGTGCTATTAGCTCGCTTTCGAATTTCCCGAAGACACCCGGGCTGTACAGATGGCGGCTTTCACGAGCAGCTCTGACGAGGGGTCAGAGGTCACAGGAGGAGCTGACCAAAGGGGCAGTGAGCCGGTAGATGCAGGCGCAGACGGGAACTAACGAAGGAGGAATCACCTCCTTCAGGCTGTTTCCATCTACGTTGGAAGGTAACACCGGTGTTCCTGCGCCTCCACCCGTCTCGGCTCGCCGCTCGCCCACGACGCCAGCGAGGAGACGAGGAGGAAGACAAACAAACACCAAGCTGGTGTGTGTGTGTGTGTGTGTGTGTGTGTGTGTGTGTGTGTGTGTGTGTTCTTCCTAAAGCTGCGTGGATAAGTGTGAGGACGGGGCGGCGGGAAAGGGCTTAAAAAAGCGGGCGACTCCCCCTCCCCCTCCCTCCTTCTCCTCCTCCCAATTAACATAATTCTGACTTTTATCTGGAAAACAGATGTGGATGAAAATAATAAGAATCTACACATCAGAAAACGTTCAGCTCTGCTGGGAACCGAAGCGCTGGCGGTGTTTTGACGGTGACTCACA
Organism: Tetraodon nigroviridis; assembly: GCA_000180735.1. Lineage (NCBI taxonomy): Eukaryota > Metazoa > Chordata > Actinopteri > Tetraodontiformes > Tetraodontidae > Tetraodon > Tetraodon nigroviridis. The sequence continues at coordinate 429,003 of CAAE01014997.1, read as the reverse complement.
CGCACACACACACACACACACACACACACACACACACACACACACATGCGGTCCCTCTGCTCCAGCCTCCTCTCCGGCTCCACCGGTTGCTCGTATTTGCTCTCGGAGGCCCGTCTTGGTTCCTCAGGTCTATTTTTACATGTTCCAGCAGAGAACAGGAGAACAAATCAACACTCTTTGCCTCAAAGTTCACCGGAAAAGCTCCTTTTTACTTGTTAGTGGGAGCAGCCGGCTGTGCCCAGACGCTGAGCGGCAAAGCGTTGGGAGCATTGGGAGCATTGGGAGCGTTGGGAGCGTTGGGAGCATTGGGAGCTTCTCACATTTGTCTGTGATGTAAAAATACTCTCGGCTTCAGTGCGGAGACATTTGGCGCTCGATCACGCTTCCTCTTACAGGAGAAGATGGAGATGCTGTCGGTCCGTCTCGACGTCTGTCCTTCAGAGGCTCTTTGCTGTCAAACCACAAAAGGAAGTGGTGGATCCGGCGCACAGGTGGTTCCGGGCCTGAACCAGGTCCCAGGTCTTCGGGTCTCCTGCTGGTTTTTAATTACGCCACCTTGCTAAGAATCGCGGTGAAAAGGAGGAAGTCAGTAACGACTCAGTAACGAAGGGAATTCATCCCACAGAGGAGGACGCTAACGTACGCTAAAGACCAGGCGCAGGCTAGTTCCAGCTATGGGGACCTGGAGCTAACAGACTGGATGGTCTCTATCCAGCCGAGTCCTCTCGTCCGTGGGTGACCTCGGGAGACCTCCAGGAGGGGCCCGGCTCCAGCCGCCCTCCTCTGCTCTCCTCTTTCTGTCAGCTTGTGTCGTGTCGCCGCCCATCAGCGACGTGGCTGAAAGGGCACCCAGAATCCTCTGGTTGTCCTGGGAACCCAACACGGAGGCTGACGGATTGAAGCCGGGGACACGGAGGAGGGGAGAGAGGAGGGAAGGAGGCAGATAGAAGTGAGGGTGTGAGAGAGTAAAAGAGGAATGAAAGAAGAGGAAGAGTCAGGGAGAGGTATGAAGACAGGAAAGCAACTGAGAGACGAAAAAAAGAAGAAGGAGGATGAAGAGCTGCAGAGGAGGAGGAGAGGAGAGCGTCTCCTGGCTGAGCTTCCTGATGTTTGAGCTTCGCGGGTCAGAAAATCCAGACGAAAAAAAAGACAAAAAAGACACTTTTGATGCTTCTGATGGCTGATTTTCAGGGTCAGAGAGTCACAAAAAGAGCTGGGCGTTGTGTTTTTATCCTCCTGACTCACCCACCCATCCACCCATCCACCCATCCATCCAGATGCTCCTGAGCCTCCGCCAGCCCCTCCAAACACGGCCGGGTCTCTGCGGCAGCATATGGCGCTCCCTCCACTAAAACCGGGACTTACTGTCTCCGTGCTGCAGGTGTTTAATAAACCCGGAGACGGACCAGCAGCCATCTGCTGACGGCAAAGAGTGCGGCGGGCGGGCGGGCACGCCCATTCAGCACTTCCAAGGAGGAAAACGCTCCGACAACGACAGCGGGAGGAAAGTGGGGCGAAGTCCGACTCCGAGCCGGAACCCTGAGGTGGATCCGCTTGGATGTCATCCTCAACGTGGTCAACAGGCTGGACACAACCACCTGGATCAATGCCCACATGCTTAAGCTAGCCTGGCTAAACTAGCCTGATGGGTTCACAGCTAAAAATATGCAGGTGCCGTGCTGAGCGCGTTGCTAATGCTAGCCGCAGCGGGGAAGATGGAGCCGTCAGCTAGCTCAGCGTGCTATCTGACAGTCAGGGAGGAGAATGTCAGATCGGAAGACGACTTCTAATCCCAGAGCTTTTAAAGAGCCGCTTAAACCCAGAGCCGACGAAGGCGACGGCAGTGATGAGCGATAGCCGGTCTTTCATCGTCAAAGGGATGGCAGGATTCCGGTGTTTGATTAAAAGTCCGGAGCGCTGGAGCGTGGCCTCCTGCTGCTATGGAGCGGAGCTTCAACACTCCACTCGCCCTGACTGCTCCGGCCCTGGACCCCCCCGGGGCCACTGCCAGAGTTAGCCAGGTAAAAACACAAGGAGATAAAATAGATCAAAACCTGCGCAGGTGTGAGGGTGATCACAAGCCCCGCCCTCCTTGCTTTTCTTTCAGTTTTAATGTTTTTGACCAAAGAGCAGAAGTTGCTTTTTGATGGGCTAATGGCAGAAGCCGCCTGAGCGGGTGAGAAGCATTAGCAGCAGATAAGCGACTCAAATAGCTAACGGGAGGTGAAAGGATTCCCTGTTGCTAAAGTTTAAGGTAAAAGAACCTGATGAGCCAGAGCGGGTTGGTACCGCCGCCCTGCTGGGTGCTGAACTGAATTAGCTGCTTCATTTGAACTGGGATTGATGGGACGACTGATTTCCTAACGGTGGCTACTAACTTCAGATTAGCTGCGTTAGCACAGCGGTATCACAGACACCTAATGCTCCTAAAAAAACACGGTTCAGCTTCTCAGGACGTTTTGCCGGTTAACGTTAGCATCCGCGTTTCCCTGGTTACAGGGGGAGAAAGAGAGAGAGAGAACGATCCCCAGAAGAAGAATGACTGGAGGAAAGAGTGCGGCTTCTGACAGGGCTTGTTTTAGTCATCCCTCATGAAATATTTCTGATAATTGACTCAGGAAATTACACCATCTGGACTGAAAACCTGGAGTGGACCGGAAGAGGACTACGAAGCTCTTCGTCAAGGTCCGGGCAGACCTGTCTCATCCTCTCATCCTCAGCTCCGCATGTTGACCCCTGCAGCCGGTCCTGGGGGGGCTCTTTCTGCCCGGTGGTGAAGACTCACGGCAGCTTGCCCCAGCGGGGCGTTCGCTGGTGCCTGAACGCACCATGAGGCCTTTTTGGGTCTTAAACGCAGATTAAAGCAGCTAGTTGGAGTTGGCATCAGTCACTTCTGCAGCACTTCTGTCTTTTCAGTCTCGCTTCTTTGACTTTTTTCAGGCCCCGCAGATGAAACAACATCAGTGGGAAAAGCGCCTTTACCCCGGATCAAAATATTCCCTTTATTAATTTATTTTTCTTTTAATAATGCCGATCAAAGACTTTCTCACATACATTAAACCGAGAGGCAGACGCTCTGATTAGAAGCAGAAGCAAAGTAACGGCAGAACTCCCGTCAAGCTCACGCCTGTGAAATTTCATCTACGCTGACAGAACGCGAAGACAACGGAGCTCCGAGGTGATGATTTACCGTCCGGAGCGTGAAATGAAAGGAACAGAATGGGATTAGCAGGCAGTTTGCTCCCTGCGATGGCGGGACAACCTGCTGTGCAAAAGTGCGAATCGATTTATCACCATCGACTAATCGCCCCTCGTTACATCACTTTTAACTGCTCCTGACTGATTTACCTTCAAACGTGACTCCAGAGTTTCGATGTTCCTGAACTCCTGTTCCAGAGGAGGACCTCTGAAGTCAGAGTTCCTTTCTCCAGCCGAGAGCTTCTTCTTTGGGGGCCGAGGCTGCGACCTGGAGGAGAAATGAAGGCCGAACATGTCATTTTTACAGTAGAAGGAGCCTGGGCGGGGCAGGGGGAGGGGGAGGCCACACCCCCCCACCTGAGACCGGCTCATCGCGCCGCAGAGGAGCGTAGGAGGGCGGCGGACACCCGCGGCCATTCCAGGCAGGCGGAAACGAGCGATTCCAGGCCGGAATGAAACCCCTGACATCATGAATACTAACACAGGCGCTGATTCCAGACCCAGATTACACCTGATGCTCGGCTTCCTGCACGCGCGCGTGTGTGTGTGTGTGTGAACAGGTTCTCATTCCTCAAATAAAATCACCTGTCAGCAAATGAAAAACGATACTCTGCAGATAACATTTCCATAAGTAGGCGGCTGATATTTCCCACGGTCAGGGAAGGGAGCGCCACCGAAGCCCGCCGGGAAGGGCCGGACTCCACCGCCACCGCCACCTCACCTCCCTGAGCCAGGTCAGTAGGACGAAGAGGAGGAGGAGGAGGAGGAGGAGGAGGAGGAGGAGGAGGAGGGGAAGTCATTACCAGAGAATTGATCAGGGAATTGATCTGCTGATGTCTCCTTCAGCAGCAGGAGTCAGCGTCTGGACCTGATGATTCTGTTTACACACACATCGTTTCCCGGCGCTCCGCCCTCCATCGGGGGAACGGGCGGGAGGCTCCCAGCCTTCCGACCCCAACAGGCTGGACGCTCAGCCGGGAAGGATCAATCGGCAGGGAGGAGGAACCAGAGGAACCGGAAGAACCGGAGGAACCTCTGAGTCGGGTGGAGGCAGATCTACACCTGAGGGAAACCAGCAGGGAGGCCACACAAGGAAAGAGGTGGCTGATAGAAGAGAGGAGGAGGTGAGGGGAGAGAGGAAGAGGACAAAGGGAAGGAGGAGAAGAGGGGAGAAGGAGAGAGACGAGAAGCAGGGAGGAGAGAGGGGAGAGAAGCTGAAGGGGAGGAAGGGAGGAGAGGAGGAGAGAGGAGAAGAGAAAGAGGAGGGGGAGAGGAGGGAGGAAGAGAGGGGAGGAGGACAGAAGGGAGGAGGAGAGAGGGGAGAAATGGGGAGGAGAAAGAAGCAGGGGAGAAGGGGAGGAAGGAGAAGAGAGATGGGAGATGAGGGGAGAAGAGGGGGGAGGAGAAGGGAAAAGAGGGAAGAAGAAACTGGAGGACAGAGGGTATAGAAGAAGAAGGAAAGAGGGGAGAAGGAAAAAGGGGCAGCGGAGGGAGAGAAGAGCAGAGTGGGTGATGGAGGCTGACAGCGCCCCCCTCAGGCCTCTCAGCTCCAGCAGCAGAAAAAGCCCCTTTAAACACCCGGTTATTAGTTTTGCTCTGAAAGTTGGTCCAATCAGCCTCAGATGTGCCGGACAAGTGCTAATGGACCCAAACCACCAGTTATTCCCTCGCTGCCGCTGCCCTCAGACAATCTGGGACGGCAGCAGCGGCATCTCTGGACACTAATGACTCCATAATTTCCTGTTTGGGATATATAAACAGGCATATAAACACAAACACCTGGAACCGTCTGATAGGCGTTAGCGTTAGCCGCAAGGCGCTATTAGGTCTGAGCCCCGCGGAGCCGGTTCTGATAAGGAGTAAATTTGCTTGTTTAATGCCAGCTCGTGGTGGACACGTCCATCCCGCTGGGAGGAAAACAACATCTCTGCAGCCTTTGATTCTCCTCTCCCGGAGGATTTTTCTCCGTAAAAGGTTCCGTTTGTGGACGCCCGGCTAGCACAGCCGCTAACTGTCAGGCCAACCAGTGTTGCTGAACTGGTTGGAACTCCTGGATCTGGCAACCCCAGGCGGAAGATGGATGAAGGGAGCAAAAACCTTTCATAAAGGTGGAAAACATCTAAGGAGGCGGAGCCGGAGCTCCTCAGGGTGGCAGACATGATGGCCTTTTCAAACAAGACTAGCGCTGACCCGTCCGCCTGCACATGAATAAATGGATGAGTCCTTCTTCTTTTCGTCTTCCCTAAAACTGCTTCTTGAGGAGCATAAATAATTTGGGTTCATCAGAATCGGATCGCCGCCGCCTGAATAATTGTGGGCTTCAGAGGATCCCGCCGAGCTGCTTTTTCTGTTTTCCTGTTGGAATTTTAAATGCTAAATTATTCCGGCGACCCCGATATGACGGTTATTCAGATGTAATATCATTAGGCTCTGATGAGAGCGTCCGCGCGTCAACAAACAACTAAATCCGGATCAAAGAAATCAAAGAAACTGTACACTAATATGGAAAACAAGGACGGGCCACAGAGGCAAAAACAATGAGTTGCTGTTCAAAGAGATGGACCGACATGAGAAATGATCAAAGCGTGAAATGGAGACACACTCGCTGGGACAGGCAGGGCTGCGGGGACTTGTTGGTTGCAGGCTAACACATTTGAAGAGGCCTGCGCGCTTCCAGGAGGAAGACGCCGCCTGGTTGCGACTGCGCCAGCTGCTGCGGGGGGGAGGGGCGTCTGGGGTGGCTCCCAAACCCCCCCCGGTGGAGATCAGCCTCCCTCCGTCCAGGACGCACGCTGGGTCCAGGAGCAGAGGATCCAAAGCGAGAACATCCTGGAGCCCCCAGCGGCTCGGAAACAAGAGCTTCAACGAGGAATCGAAGGTTTTGAAGTCGGAAATCCCTCAAAAGCGTGAAAAAGTCCTGGCGGCGGGTGGAATGCTACCATCTCAGCACCAAAAACTGTAAAAAAAACCAGCAGTCAGAAGCGTTCAGCTTCAAGGTGACGCCAAAAAGTCGATTTTCACTTTTTGGATGTGAATCGTTGACAAAGAAATGCATCTGAGAAAGCCTGGGCGCCCCTGTGGCTAGCTAGGTGCTAATCATCTCCGCTCCAAGGCAGCAGAAGTCCAGGCCAACCTTTTCTCACCTCGAGTGTCACCTTCAAAGAGAGGAGGACGACCCCTTTGAACACGCAGCTTCGTTTACGACTGCATCGGAAGATGGTTGCTAAACACAGCAAACCGCTAGCCGCTGACACAGCAGAAAATCATGCGAGCCCCGCCTTCACCGCCGTCTTTGCGACAGTCCGTTTCTTCACACGTTAGCAAGCTCACGTTGCCTTCAAAATAAAAGCACCGAGCCTATCTCCCAGCAGCCAGTGCTAGCTTTCCTGCTCTGTTAGCCGCGGTTGTTGAAAAACTAAGAACTCCCAACTGGAACTTGAACCATTTGTGGGGTTAGATTGAGGATTTTAGTCAAATAGATGCAATAAATCAACATTCTTCCCAAAGACGAGTTAATGAGATTTGCATGTTTAAAATAAAGCCGCTAACTCCAACATCTGCGCCTAGTGAAATTTGACGTGTGAAAGTGTAACGATGTAAGACGGAACCAATTAAAGGTGGTCATTTATTAAAGATAACGTCTCCCCCTCACCTAAAGTTGGTTTATAAATGAAAGTTGGTTCTTTTTATTTCCCACCAGAAAAATTATAATTGGCTTTTATCAATTTGACTAAAAGGAGGATCTGCTAGCGCTGGTAGCTGAGGCGGAGTGTTGACCTCCTGGTCAGCGGAGCAGCAGTTTCTCTGGTAAATAACCTGCAGAGATTGAAGAGCAGAGATGGCAGGTCCCAGCGCCAGCAGCCATAGATCATCACCGCCGTCCCGAGGGGCTCAGCGTCGGCCACACGAGGGCGCCGGAGTGATAGCGGAGCGGCGAGGAGTCGATTCCGTTAAAGGTGGACGAAGAAGAAGGAACCGTGAAGGAACCATGAAGGAACCAGCCATCAGGCCTCTTTTTTTAATATCACACTTATCAGCTCATTTAAACATCAGAGGCAATTTGATCTCTTTCTAAATCCCAGTTTTTCTCCTCCTTTGATCCCTCCTTTTTTCCTCGAGCTGAAAGCTGTTTCACCGACATTTGACCATCATTCATGCTCGGCTGCGAATCTCCTCCATCGGATTGCTTTGATGCTTTGATGTGTCCCACATTGTTCTCCTGTCACTCCTCATCCAGTCACAGGTGGAGAATCTACGGTCTCCATGGTTACAGCCGTGGCAGCGTGGCCCCCACTGGTCCCAGTGTAATGATGTGGGTGCTGCTGAGGGCCCCAGTGTTGCGGGGCTCATCCGTCAGCCGCCGCCATCGGGCCCTGGCAGCTCGGCGGGGCTCCGCTTCCGAAGGTCACTTACCAGTTTAAAGTGACAGGGGAGAGCAAAGGGCCGGCGTGTCATTCTGGGCCAATACCAGTTTGACATGTGCTTCCCTCGACGCTCAATCACTCTGATTTCCTGTTTCCGTCTCAGGCTCCCACTCAGGCAGGTGGGGGTGATGGATGGCGACCGGCGGTGGGAGCAGCGCCGCAAGGAGAGTGATTAGCAGAGGGGGCGTGTCTGCGCCGGGACGGGATTGAGGCGGTGGAGGGTGGTCTCTCTGGCTCGCCCCAACATGCCCAACTCTCTTGTGACACTTTCCTGATTACGGCGCGCTAACGCTGGAATTCGCCAGCGCTGTCGCAAACAGAGCTAATCTGAACCTCGGGTGAGCCGGGTGGAGGGAAACCGCTCACGTCACGTCGCTGGATCGGGAGCCCTTAGGCTGAGGCGTCGGGGTTGGAAGTCACGCTGACAATTTTGAAGTTTTCCCAAAAACCAGAAGGATGGGTCCTCCGGGGACGCGCGAGATTCCTGCGAATTCGTCGACATCGTCTTTGGCTGCGGGTCTGATATCTTTCTCTCCACCAAAGGCTGCTTTGAACCTTATAGGAAATGGTGGGTAACATTTTTTCTCGCTGCCATTTCAAAGTGGCAACATGCAAATTGGGCCTCTGAAAGCTCTAAGCGCCAGAGCTTTGCAGATAGGAGGCCTTCTTGATCTCCACAAGTGTGATTATCTCTTCCAGCCATGTTTAAAATTCCTCTCAGAGCTGAAGGAGCAGCGGCAGGACTGCTTTCGCAAAGCTTAGGCTAATATTGGGAGAGCGGCGGGAACGGGAAAGAACTGGACCATCCTGGGAGGGGAAAACGCCAGGAAAAAGCTCCAAAGAAACAAAGACCTTGTCTCGCCAGACCACCGCTGAAGCTTTGGCTTATTGAGAATCGGATCGATAACGGCGGGTAAACCGGAGCGGCTACACGGTGTCATTCCTTTTAAAATATACCGTAAAAACCGGACTATAGAGCGCACCTGATTATAAGCCGCACCCACTACATTCTTAGAGGAAAACCGATTTTGTACATACACAAGCCGCACCTGTATATAAGCCGCATATGCCCACATTAAAACATGTAAACATATTTACAAAGAAAGACGGTACACAGAGAGAGTTTTCAAAGTTTTAAGAATATACCTTAGCTTTTCTTTCCAAACAGTGCCTGTGACGCGGCAGTAACACAGCAGGAATACGGTAGCACAGCACTAACAGGGCTGGTTAAAAAAAACGGTAAAAGTCACTGAAAGCCAGCTCGACTGCTTTTAACTTGAAAGCTGCGTCATATGCATTTCTTCTTGCATTTTCCATGATGAGGGTCTGTTCATGCTAATTTTATTCACGGACAAAGCGCGAGGTTACGTTAAACTTGCATCTTCCTCGACACATATATTCCACCGGTCTCACTCTTACCTTTTCTGCTCGAGCGCCCCTGGCGGCCGTTAGAAAAAATGCATACATTAGCCGCATCATTGCATAAGCCGCAGGGTTGAAAGTTTGGGAAAAAAGTAGCGGCTTATAGTCCGGAATTTACGGTAGTTCATGGAGACGGGAAAAGTGGTGCAAATTGCCAATTACTCAGGGAGGTCGGATCAGCGGGAAACGACGCCTCTGGGAGGACTTAGCGTGAAAGGCTGAGCCGGGGGAGACGCAGAAATCAGCCATCAGCACCAGATAAATGACAAATTATAGGCACAGGAATGTAAATTCAGCCTTATCGGAGCGACGGAGGAGGGAGCAGCGCTTCATCTCTACCTGCTGCACCAGGAAAGCCCCTGGAAGCTAACAACGCACATAATTTCATCAGAAATGCCATGAAAATGGTATTTTGGACGTCGGAGTTTCACTCTGGCCTCTGAGAAATGGACATTTACGCTCCGGTGTGTAAATTTTTAATGATCCGCTGTAAGAAATCAAATCTTTTCTACACGGACACACTTTAGAGGGCCTTTATTAACCTTTGTAACATAATCCCTGTTTGCCGGGTTCATTTTAGTATTCACGACTTTAATAAAGCTACAATAAACACAACTGGGCTGGAAATACTAGAAGGATGGTGGGTGGGGAAGTGGGCAAGGTGTCCAAAATATGACAAACCTTTAAGAAGGACGGTTCAAAAACAGCAAGTATCAAAGAAAAAACGGTCCCTGTCAAAAATCAGCACTTTCTGCTTTGCTGGGTCACATGGTGGTGGCATGATGCCAGTGGCGCGGCAGCAGACTGTGACAGCTGCAGTCTGCGTCTCCTGATGGCCCTGGGCAGATTTGTTTTGCTTTTAATGGCGCCCAGAGCAACGGCACTAGCGGGCAAACTGCTAGCTGGATGCATTTACACCACATGAATATTTATCCGCATTCCGCCCCTTTGTTCGCCTGTAAAGTTTGCAGCGTGTTTAGCTCCACAAAGACAGAGGCGTTGTCTGGTTGTAGTGTCACGGCACGCCGCCTGGTCTGCGCCAAACGCCGCCTCCACCGCTGCCTCCAAACCATAAAACCTAGCTTCTTTGCAGGGAGTAAATCACCCGCAAGCGTCGGGCGTCGCATCTCCAACTGACAGCTAGCATTAGCATTAGGAACGAGTGTTTGCCAGCCCGCCGTCTGTGCATCTGTTTCACTCCTGTTGGAAGATTTAAAGCCTGTTTACGCTGAGAATTTGCTTATTTGTTCAATTCCAGCTCGACACCTCAACTATTGACGTTTTCTTTGTTAGAGCAGCAGAACTTTGTTAAACTTTGGTGTCGCAGCTTCGACCTCGGCGGCTGGAAACATCTCCAATCCCCAGGAGGAGGATCCTGCAGGTTGGAGCTGAGAGGGGGGTGCTAACACTGACAAGGCAGGAGTGACAGTGACGAGCACAAAGGGATGGCACGCGCGCACGCATATGTGTATGTGTGTATGTGTGTGTGTGTGTGTGTTAGGAAATCTCTGGATTCTTTATTTAAAGTTAGCATCTCAAACAGACAGAGGGCTAGAAAAAGAGTAATGAGGCTAAAGCTGCTATGTGAATAGAGTTAGCATGCTTTTGGAGGACTCTGTGTGTGTGTGTGAGTGTGTGTGTTTGGACAGGCTGCACTGCTCCAACCTGCTCTGGGTCTGGTAAGCTCCTCCATCTCGGTGGCTGAATCCGTGTTTCCTATTTGGACGTAAACTCAGGATCGCTCTCGTCCAATCAAAACAATTTTAAAAAGCGTCCAGAAGCGAAGGACAATAACTGGTCATTGGGTTTGTGCTATAACACTGGAGGGATTTTTTCTTCTTGCTCTTTATGAGCCAATTATCTGCGATAGAAAGGAAGATTCCTGAAGTAGGGAATCTCCCAGCGGCTCTGGTGGCGCATTAGTGGCCGCGATGAAGGGCTGGAAGCAAACGCTGCAATTAGGGCAGCTCCGTCGGGCTGTGCGGCGGGACGGCTGCATGTCGCTAAGACGCTATTACGTCTTTCTGCAGGTGAAGGCGGCCGTGCGATGATCCACGAGCTCGGTTCCACCCTTCTCATTGTGCTCTTAGATATGCACCACTTTCAATTTTGAAGCCTCAGCTCCTCCGCTGTTATGAGCTATCGCAATTTAGCGGCCCTGCGACTTTTTAATAACGTCTCCCCAGGCTGCAGGATGTGCAGGACTGCAGAGTTTTATCCCGGAGACGGTGATTAAAACCTGCTGCCAGGAGCTGACGCGATTATCCAGCCACCTCTGATAAACGGCCTTTGCATCTATCAAAGTTACTGCCAGAAAGGGAAAATGTTTGGAGATCATGTGATTAGCAGGGCTGGGGGGAGGGGCTGCAGACAATTCAGGAGGACATCAGAGGGCTTCATTAGCGTCATTAGCTGGGATCAGCGCTGGAAGGTCATTTTTGAAGGCGCCGTTCTGTAATTCGCCGCAGCCGCATTGATTCATGCTGACCTTCCCTTCATCATCCTCACGCCAGCGAGTCACTTTGATCTGGAGCTTTTCTGCCCGGCGAACTGTGTCCCAGAAAAAGGGATCATTTTCCCAGTTAAAAGGAAACAAAAAAAACCAAGAAAGGTCAAAACTAAAAGGGTCCCACTTGGTGACACCACGGCTGCGTCCAGCAGGTGGCGCTCACTCAGACGTGCCAGGAAGGTTTGGGTTTGACCTTGAGGGAGAGGGAGCAGGTCGTCCAGGGTGGATGGATCCGTCCAGCTTCATTGGAGTAACCAGGTCCCGGTCTTTGGTCCCGGTTCTGCTGTCTGACCCGGCTGGGCTGCACCAGCCAGTTCCAGCCTGCCTGTTGGCGCCCAGCTTGGTCTCCAGGCAGGTTCCAGGCCTGGATAAAGTGGCGGTGTGCTCGTGTGACCTTGAACTTAGCGGCGCGGTTGATCCAGGCGCTCTGTGGTGCAACACCGCTAACGTCTTTGTGCTTCAGTCTGCACCGTTGCTGCTGCGGCCCAACCAGAACCAAGGTTTTTCTGCCGAACTTTGCAACTTTGAACCTTGCAAACCAACTGATTAGCATCGCTGGGCACATTTCTTCTCTTATTTAACATAAATTGTTATTTTGGAAGAAACTGGTTTCGGAATCGCTTGTCTTTTTTTTTGCCGCATATTGTTGTTCTCTAAACAGCTTGCAGGTATTTGCAGGGCTGCAGTGGAGCAGGTGCTCACTGGAGGAAAGGAAACTATGAATTTGAAAATGCCCGTCTCTATCGAGGAAGCCTAAACAAACAGTCAATCCCGGCCTTCCTACCAGGCTAACGGCCGCGTTCGCATCGAGGTTCCAGCTTCCGGTAATGGCTTCCTGAGGGAACGGCGAAAAACGGACCCCACGGAGGCGCCTGAGGTCCTGTATCTGCAGCTCCTCGGCCGGGTCGTCAAACAGATGCAGGATTTACAAGGCGTGAAACAGAACCAGGAAGCAGGGCCGCTGATGGGCACCGGAGGCTGCGCTAACTCACCCGTGTCTGTCCAAGGGCTGCTGGAAGCCGCTAATGCTAACGCCGGTGATTCCTACACGGCCCTGGGGCCATAAACCCGGATTAGAAATGTGTCTCAGGAAAAAGGGCACCTTTGTGGTAGCGGAAGTCCTGCCGGTGGAGGCCACACCGGAGCTGCAGTCCTAGCTGACGCGAGCAGCGTGGCACGATGCATGTCGGCGGCAATCGTCGGCAGCTTTGCAAAAAAACCGCGAGAGACACAAAATCAGGATCAAGCAGGCTGCCAGAAAACTGATTTACTCTTCAGCGACGTCGGACCCATAAGAAAGAGGCGTCGGTGCAGCTGCATGTTAATTACTGTGGTTTAGAGTCGGGCTCCAGATTTAATTCTGAATTTGTCTCCTCCCCCCTGATGTGTGGGCTGCGTTCGCATTAAGTTCCTGAAAGAGAGCCCTCACCCCCCCAGCAGGACTCAGAACCAGCCTGAAGCAAAGCCTGGTTTTTCAGGAGGTGGGTGCGACCGGAGGCTCCGTGGTGAATCTCATTATTCCGAGCGTGGAATTCCATCAGCTCGTCTCATTTAGCGACTCCTTTGTTACGTTAAGAGGATTGATTCCCGTTAACTGGATGGAGGCCAGTCGACGGGCGCTCCGGACAGGTTGCCGCCGCTGATTTGCCCGACTGTATCGACACTCCGGCGCAGAGATGAGGTGGCAGATGTGAACTCGAGGCTGTTCCCTCAATTGTCGGCGTCGCTCTGTGTCCCGGAGACGGTCCGAGATTAAACCGTCTGCTTGGGCGTCTTTTAAGTCTGACGCCAACAGGGCGCCATGTGGCGAAAGAACACTTAGAAAATCAGCCAATCAATAGGAAGAGCTTTTTTTGTTTGTCTGTTGTCTTGCTTGCGACAGCCAGGCCTTGCCGGCAGACTGGCCGGCATCTTTATACGATTTAACAAACCCTGGCGATTAACGTGATGAACAGGAACCTCGGGGGACGGAAGGCTGGCCGCAGGAAGACGCAGGCCGGAACGTTCCATCCCACCATAATCGGCTTCTCCACTGATTATTCGCCGGACGTGTCTAAAGCGTGCGACGGCTGCGGGCTTAAAGCAGGCATCAGATCCACGTCGGCCCTGAAACTCGCTCCTGGCTCCCAAAGTTGCAGGGAGGGAAGCGACGGGTGGAGCTGGTGTGAAGGGTCTCCGCATCCTCCTGCAGATATTACAGTAGCCCACACGTACACGGCTCCTAAAATAGCCTCGTGATAATGAGGCTTTGTTGGGACGTAGATTATTAGGCCTGTTGACGGTGTTAATTGCATGCAAACCTGCCAGCCGGCTCTTTTTGATCTGCCTCTGCAGAGCTGCTCAGAATGAGGAGCGCTGGCGCGACGAGGAGGGATTTCCTGTAATTGGCTCCAGGAGAGTTTTGTAGCGATGTTAGCTGAACATGTGCTTTGTCCGCTCGCCTCCATTAGCCTAATGGTCCATTTGTACCTGTGTTGCGCTTAGGTGAGCAACAGCGAAGGTGTTCAGCAGCCAGAGGCGGGAAGAAAAGCTCCGCGCTACCAGGTAGGAAGGAGCAGCTGGAGTCATCCGCCCGGCTGAACACCAGGTCTGTCGCCATGGTTTCTGCCCTGACTCATGGCTGCTGAGGAAGACTCCCGGCTGTCGCCACCTCAGCAGGATCCTGGTTATAGAACAGGTTTCTACCTCTAAAGTAACGAGCACGGATGCACCCCGGAGGAGCTGCTCGGGCGTCTGAACTTGGCCTCAGCGTCTGGATGCATCCTCACGGCTGATTGCTGCTCTGACCGAGTTAATCTGTCAAGTCCTTCTGCAGAAAAACCCGCAAGTATTGAAATCAAAGCTTCTCAAGACCTCCGCCTCCTCCGTTTCACCTTTTCCATCTTTTAAAATTGTTTATTTACCTATTCTGAGTATGAACGAATGCAGCCGAAGGTTTGTGGTGCGGTTGCGACGGCAGCAGACAGACGGGGCGAGCGTTGCGACGCCGTGTTCTGCAGTCTCCTCGTATCTCCGAGCTGCGATGCCCCACGTCGCACAGCCATAATTAGAATGTGGCTGCAGATAAGACGCTGACGCATTACCTTGACGATGACTTTGGATGGAAAACTTTGCAATTTGTCCAACTGTTCACCTCTTCATCGCTCTGAGACGCACATCTGTCACAGACACACACGGCAGCATCCACGACAGCAAAACAGGCTAGGCTAACACTCATTATCTTCAGTTTAAGTCTTCTCTTTATTTACAAAAGGCAAAAAACGTCTTCAAAGAAAAGCGATGGTCCGAGGTATCGGCCCTGTGGGACTCCGGCTGGCATGTGAATGATGACAAAGCTACAGCCTGACGTAAACCAGGACAAAAGGATCCAGGTAAAAACCACTTTTACTCGTCATTTTGTAGGTTTGCAGTAACAGAAGAGCCAATGTGGTTTTTTTGCCTTCATGATTGGATTTTATTGGTTTTTACTGCTTGAAATCGTTGGCAGAGCCGGATGAAGCGAAGGCGCGCGACCTTGGGGCACCTCTAACCTTGCAGAAAGTCATTTGTTTTTCAGTCTGCAACCACAAATCACAACCGATCTGCCGCTTTTACGGCGGCCAGGCTGTAAAACTGTCCTCGGAACAGAGCTGAGCTCAAATGTGGATTTTATTAGGAAGCGGAGGGCGGCCCAGGATACGCGGTAGCGCTGACGTTGAGGTGCCAGCAAACACCAGGAACCGTCGTACTCCTAGAGCTCCACCAAATGAAGCTGGTGGGAACCAGCTGAACGAGTGGATGAAGACCTCTGGTTTGTTTGGGAGGGGCTGTAATGAAGCGGAGGGATGGCTCTGGGTTTGCTCTGTGTAAATACAGCAGCATGTGTAAATAGCTTCAAGAGCTTAATGAGACCAAAAGGCCAAATAAGACACTTTATCCTCTACTAGGTCGCAGCCCCGTGTTGGGCCTGGAACTGGTGCTTCCCATCTTAGAGGGCAGCTGTGTGCTGGTTCGTCTGCACCAGGGAAGCTGCTTTCAGAGCTGTTATCTTGGATTGGACCACAGTTAATTGTTTAGATTGGACTTTATCTAAAGTGGCTGCTCGGCGGGGTTAATCTCCGGGACCGACCCGGCCGTTGCAGCCAGCCCAGAACCAGGCGCCACTGGAAGCCTCCCAGCACAGCCGCTGTGATACTACAGTTGTTTTTTAGCCCAAAGTGGTCCATTTATCTACTGTTCCAGCCACTTGGACGCAGCATCCATTATTCAGCAGACAGTCAAAGAGAAGCTGCGGCGGAAGAGACGTGAAACCAAATAAAGCCGAGCTAAATTATTCAGAGCTGCCGAATCAGAATATGCAGAAATACAGTAAATATGACTGATTAGATTCACGCCACGCAAGATTTCAGGATTAATATATTCCAGACTGGCCAAGATCTTTTTTCAGAATTAATGGCACAGATTATTCAAATATGTAAATAAACACTGTAAAAAGCAGCTGGAGAAATGAGCTTTACCGGCTGCTGTTTTTACAGCAGCATATTTTCCAGGCGTTAACAAGGCGCCAGCGTCCTGATCGCTGCGGCCTTTTTCTTTTTTCTCTCCTCTTTTGTTTTCAAACAGGTCCACATTCTGGAGCCTCCATCTATCAGATTAATAAAAGTCCCATTTCACACAGGCCCAATTTCACACTAAGCTGGTTTTTTAAAAAAAATTAGGACAAACAGCTCAAAGATCCAATTTAAAACACAAGGACGTCCCTCTGGACAAGGTTTAAATTACTGGGGCCAGCAGCTGCCTTCAGACCCAGTACAGCAGGTAATTGCAACTTTAATTATTACTGGGGTGAATGTTTGAGATTACCCGTGTAAGCGCTCCAGACAGAATTGAAATCTCTGACGAGTGTATTAAAAAGAAAAAATAAATAAATAAATAAAATTCTTCCTCTCAGCAATTCACATCATCATGAACAGCCTGGACAGTGTTTTGTTCCTCAGAAATAAACGTAAAAATACGGGCCGATTAGAGGCGCTAACTAGAGAAGCTAATTTTTTTCGTTTTATTTGCTTTAAAAACCCCGAGAAGTTGTGTTTTAAAGGAAAACCTGGACAGGGAAGGGTTGGTCAGGGTTTAAAGTTTGAGTTGCACCGTCAAACTCTAGGTCAGCTTGAGCGTCCTGTGATCACGCAGACGTCATCGGGCCCCCGGGGGGGACCGCAGAGAGGTGATGGGTGGTGACAGACCACAGACAGGTGACAGACAGACCCGCCAGGACTGGCCTGACCTCTGGTTGACTTCTGCAGCGCAGGTTCGGAGCCGATTCCGCCAGAAGCGCCGGAATCCAGCCTCCATCACCTTGGCAACGCGGGAGGGGGCTAAAACGAGCAGCAACAGGGGCGAAAACGCTCTCTGCAAGCGTCAGCTGACCCTCCTCTGTTCACTTAGTCAAAGTCAGTCAGAAATCTGGAATTGTTCCTAAGCAGATCATCTGCTGGCACCCGCTCACCCACAGCCTCCGGCTCATCTGCCAATTAGCGATTCCCCCACGACGAAGGGCCGAAGAGGCTCCGATTCTTTGGCTCTTCCTCAGGCTACAGACTCTGTCCGGCCCAGATTAAAGAGTCAGATTAAAGTCCTGGTTCTACACATCTGAAAGGAGGCCGACCCGCTCGATGCTCGTTTGGTGGGGTTCCTGGTCTGTTCCTGGGCTCGTTCTGCTCTCGTTGCTTGTAACTGCTTCTGTTAGCTTCAGTCGCGAAGCTTCTCCAGTTACCGTCTTCACAGTCTTTATATTGAAAAAAGCTCAACTCACTTAAAGTGTCAGAAATGACAAAAGCAGCTAACGTGACACAAACGGCACAAAATAAGACCAGCGGTGAGTTGAAAGGCTCAACTCAGACAGATAATATACTTTTAACGTTTCTTTTGACAGGAATGAAGACAGATGCTACATCTGAGGTCTGATACACCCTATAGGTTACCATAGTAACGTCAGCTCCGCCTCCTCCCGCAGCACAGGTAGATTTCTTTATTATACAGCTGTTAATGTCTCTTATAATGTTAACAAACAAAGCCACACCCACAACCATCGCTAATGCTAGCCCTGAGCAAAGACGCAAGTTTGGGGTCCATCTTGCGACCAGCACCAGCGACACCAACACGCAGCTGTATCGCTGCCAAATTTTCTGACTGATTCTTTAAATAATTTAATAAATAAATAGGCGTGCACGTGGAACTGACCGTCCTCATGCATCTGTAATGTGCAGAAGAATTGATCAAAAAATTCTTTCTGATCAGGCCGGAATCTTTTTTTCCCGGGATCAGTTTCACATCATTCTTTGCCACTGGACTGGATCAAGGCGGCTCCCTGAGCAGGGAAATCATGGGGGGTTTGTTAAATATGCATCCAGACTACAGAGAGCTTTAGTGAGCCGTCCTTTCTTATCCCTGACTTTCCATATTTTATGGGCCGTCTTAAAGTTTATTACTGTTCTCTGTTATTCTGTCGGCGTTTTTGTGCGTTAAACACTGGAGTTGGGCTCCGCGCTGCTGCCTTCCATAAATAAAATGTATAATTACTGTCATCGGCCTAGTTGCGTGCGGATTTACGACTTTTCCCTCTCAGATTTCGTCCCCTTGACAACCACTTTCTGCTCCGTCTGAGTGAAGAGCCACCAGCAGATCTCAGAAAGGGAGGGAGGAGGCAGAAACAGCCGCTCCTTTACTCTCCTCATTCCAGGGGCGGAATCCTACCTGCCAGCAGTGGAAAGACTTGGAAAAATCAGAGGAAACACTGACTCCTGGCCACTCTGAGAGGCTCTGCCCACCGCAGACAGTTTCGACTCACCTCATGCTGCAGCTGAGGTGAAAGCGTCGCCCTCCGCTGGCCGACTGCGGTAAGCACATTAGCCCCGCCTCCCACTTTTCCCGTTCTCTCCAAGTGGTTTTTCTGTCCCCAAATTCTTTCCCGTCTCTGCACTTGAAAGAAGCGGACTTCTTGATGATGGAATTCGGTTTCATTTTCTTCTCCAAAGAGGAAATAATTCAGGCGCAGCCGGCGTGAGGCTGGCTGGTTTCAGAGCCCCAAAGTTGGCAGGCTGTTTTCGGATGTCTTTGAACAAAAGAAAAACAGAAGAAACAGAACTTGTGGGCTGCAGAAAGAGATGAGAGGAGGCACCAAGAACCAGCAGCCAGACCCCCCGCAGAGACTCCCTGGCTGTTGTGTGATAGCGTCACAAAAATCCAAGCGCACACCACCAAACTTCTGAATTCCAAGCTTGTTAGCGCTGGATGATAATAAAGGCAGAATGACAGAAACGTTATGTTTTTACGGTCGATAACTGTAAATTTGAGGCTGAATGGGACTAAAATATTATTTTTGTAAACTCACAAGCTCTGTGTGCTTCAGGTGAGCCTAAGCTAATTTCCTTTTGTTTGGATCAAGGCTAGCAGCAGCTACATGCTAAATCATCGTAATCATCCTTTGTTTTTGGGGGAAAACAGTCGGATTTCATGTCGTTTCTCAATCTAAAAAAAGAGGTTTGGTCTTTGAAGGAGCCTGGGGGTTCGCGCGAGCATCTGAAACGGTGCAAGCCTTCACGCCGCTGCTGCTGCAGAACACAGAGCACCTTTGCACTGAGTACTCCTTTGAAACAGCTTTAAAACGTCTGTTGACACACCCGCGGTGGGGGGTTGGCGGGGGCCCTCGTCTACAAATGTCTGCCCTTGATCCGGCGCCTTTTGTGGAGCGTTGGCTTTACATTCCCGCACTTGTTGGTGGGAAAACCAGACGCCAGAACAAGCAGCTGAGGTTGGCTGGTGTTTGTGAGACAAACCTGCCTGCAGCTACTCCTGACGGCAGCATAGATCAAAGCCAACCGCAACTTTTGTATCAGACATGCCAGTTAGAAAAATTGTGCGTGATGAAGCTCAGGCTCCAGAGGCGGAGGCGGTCCTGCCTGGGTCTCCTGCCTCGGACTCTCTTCGGTTTGGGATCAGAAATCCATTTTTTGTGGACCCAAAATTCCCCACAGAAACAAAAGTTTAGCCTGAGTAGCTTTAATACGGTTCTGACGCGCACGTCATCGACCTTCCCGCTCTGCAATATCAAATAAGTCGGAGCGTTTATACCTGATAAAAGCGGCGCTAGTGTTGCTAGTCTGAAGGGAGGGCAGCTGTTAGCATGGGTGGGCAATTTCCTAATGGAGTGTAGAAAGACCAGATTAGTTCATTGACATGCCTTAGCTGCTCCCTTAAATTCAATTATGCTCACTTGAATTAAATTATCACCTGCATGCGGAGACAGATGTGCGGCTCCACTCTGAGAAACACAAGTTCCACCCAGACGACTTTCAGATATTGAACCAAGGATAACTGTTGCCCGTTAGCGGTGGCGTCATCAACCGTCAAACATCCCCGACTCCTTCCATCATCAGAAGCTCGTTCAGGTTCTCTGGACAATCCATCCTCTCTACCGGGCCCCTTTTATCGGAGGTTACATTTGCATTTCCTCATCTGCTGCCAGCGAGCGCCGTAAAGAGCGACATTTGAGCAGCTGTGCTGCTGCAGGCATCGATGGAGCGGCGCCATTCTTCTCCCACGGCTGGGACAGTTTACGGCCTGGGCCTCAGTCTCATCTCCGTCCTCTGTGCACTTGTATAAATTATAGCCATTGTCTGTAAACATACATGTTTCTATTATTTCTCGATTGATTTCATTATTCTAATACCTGCTGGCTCGGTTGAATCTGCGAGGACACTCGGCTAAATCAGCGCCGGGTAATTTATGAGCGCCCGAAAGGAAAGGCAGCCCCGCCTGCATCTGCATCTGCGGCGTTTCCAGAGGAAAAGTCTCCCGATCTGGAAGTTTCCACACGCTACAAATCACACAGAGCTGCTGACTGGATGGGATTCACTTTGGTGTGTGAAAATCAATTCATAAATTGCATTGTTAAGGAGAGCGATCCATCATGTGTGCTTTTTAGCTGCTAAAGTCACTTTCCCAGAGAAGTTTTTCAATTCTGCTCTGACAGAGAAGCCAAACGGGACAGAACCGGGTTTCCTCCAGGAATAAACTGGAGAACTTATGGACCTTTTATTCTGCAAACATACAAGCAGCAAACATAGCGACAGGTTTGAGCACAGAGGAGCTAACATGCGCTGTAAGGTGAGCTACAGCCTGCCCTGCTCGCCTGGAAGAGTCACCTGATGTACGCTGTTCTCGAGGAGGTAGAGGTGTTGAAAGAACACATCGAGGAGCAGTACGAGAGGAACTCTGTTTTGGAGTGTGAGAACACTGTTGAAGTCGCTCGCTAACTCGGAGCAGCAAGTTTTCCTGTCTACTCCCACACAGCGGCGGCGGCAGCGGCAGCGGCAGCAGCCTGCCATCTCTACGCTCTTAGCAAAGCCAGAGGGGAGTCGAAGGCCCCTTTTTTAACCCACTCTGAGCTAATTAACCCCTATTGGAGGCCAGCACAACACTAGGATAGACTGAGCCCCCTTCCCCACACCCTTTTCCTTTTCCTTTTGATTGAAATTTCCTAACCCTAACCCTAACCCCAACCTGAATCCCAATCTAGTCTTCTCTCAATCTGATATGGCCGCAGGTCAGAAAAACTCTCTTGGAATGAGTCCAAATAGCTCAAAAAGGCTAAAATGAAGCGCTATGTGATTGTCCTGCCATCGCTACGGTCACCGCCGCACCGTAAACTATGATTCTGCTGCTTTTCAAAGCGAGGGCTGGATTCAGCGATAACAACCTCAGACTTTCATCAAGGCCCGCTGGCGTGCCGAGGCTCCCGACGGCAGAGCGCCGGGCCCCAGCCTGGATCCGCCCGTGCACGGCTGAAACGCCGCGTCCAGCGCGCAGCTTTTGCTTGTTGACACGTTCGCTTGAAAATCAGACAGTTGGAAAGAAGAAGAAGACGAAGACACACGGTTATCCAAACCCACTTTTAAAGCTTTTAAAAGCAGATTAGAGAGACAAAGAGTCTGGTGTTTGGGATTTAAAAAAAAATAAAAAATAAAACAGTGTTGGTGTCTTTGGAGAGACCTCAGCATCTGTGAATATCCCCCTTACCTGCATGAACGGCTTTGAGGCGCCGAAGCCTCTTTTTCTCCCCAGTTATTGTAAAAAGGTCACGGCGTCGACGCTATTTGTCACAACATAACAGCATTAGCTTCCAAATGGAAGCGAACAATGCTGAATGTGGTGGAGAATAGCGGAAAGAGTGGGATGGACTGCAGCAAGGAGAGCGGGATTTGTCAAGCTGAAGAATGAGGAGCACGTAAAGAAATATCCCCTCGGAAGAGGAGGAGGAGGAGGAGGAGGAGGAGGAAGAGCGAATGCAGCACAGGAGCTCTGCACCACCTGACGGTGTGTGAAATTACAGGACTTATCAGGCGGCTGCTGCTGTATATCTGATGTACATCTTGTTCAACCCATCACGTCAGAGCAGCTCTCTTATTGGGTTTTACAGCCGGAGCCCAACAGCCGACCAGGAAGCCCCCCACCCGTTATGAAGCAGGCGCACGTAGGTAATAGATGTGTGGAGCGTAATGACTTTTACAGCGGAGGACAGAGTTCGTCTTTCGTCTCAGAGCCGCGATTAATGTCGAGTTTTACAAGCATAGCTACAATTTTCTCCTCTTTATTTTACAGCTTTGCAGAAATCAATACAGTCTGGCAGCTCCAGCCTCCTGCTCCTCCTCCTGCTCCTCCTCCTGCTCCTCCTCCTGCTCCTCTTGCTTCTGCTGCTCCCTTCAGAAGCTTCAATTTATCCTTCAGATTTAAACGTTTGTTTGTTGATGTTAATATTTCAGTGTTTTGGCAGATGGCAGTTTTTCTGCTAAATAAGTAAACTGGAGATGTAATTGCTGAAAGACGGAACAGCGAGATATCAGGAAATTAATAAACCAGAGGTTTCCTCACTGCTTGTTTCCATTTCTGGCTTTCATCTGCTGCGTCTGTTTCCCGCCGCTCTAATCGCAGAGGCTAATTTCACATTGCGGTTACATAAATCATTGGATGCCAGAACAGTGGCAACAAACAGACTGGTCAAACTCGCATTAACATTTTGAGCCTGCTGATTGGTGGGCTGTGGATCCAGCAACACCGAAGGAAACGCAAAAGTTTCCGGGAGCCACGGGAAGCCGAAGAACAACCCGGCAGATTTAATGGTCCTCTCTGCAGCTAACGCTGCCACGCGGCGAAGCCGGAGCACCAGCCTGCTTGTTCGCTCTGCTGACAGTTGGGAGGTTTTATGGAGATTCTAGGGAGAAAAGCTGCTGGGGCGGCCCGGCCCCTCCCAGGTCGGGACCCTCTGCAGTCCCAGCATCCACCTCAGCATCCGCCCCAGGTGCAGGGAGAACGCCGCCGCATCCGAATGAGACGCTCTGGGAGTTCGGCTGCTCTGAGCTAGCTTCCGAGTAACGCCCCGACATGGAGGTCAGGCTGGGTGTCGGAGGGGGTCGACCACGAGGACGGCCCTTCGTTTCGCTCAGAGAGAAATCACCGGAGCCGGCAGCAGGAACCAATGCTAACACGGACAAAGTCTCCTGACAAGCTCAGCCTGTTTGTGTCTGGAGTCAGGACAGTCAGGACAGTCAGGACAGTCAGGACAGTCAGGACAGTCAGGACAGTCAGGACAGTCAGGACAGTAGAACATTCCTGCATGCTTGTGCTGACCTCTGCTTGACCTTCCTCCGTGCACGTGCAGAGGCAAAGTTGTCATATTTACACGTGGATGCTTATTGGCTAAAACCACTGCGGGCTATATCCAATCAAAGATCTTTTCTTTTAGACAGGAGGAATTCATTGTTTTTTTTTACAACAAATCTTAACCAGCTTTCATCTGCTCAGCTGTAATAATTGTTTTTTAGTCCATGCTGTTTTCCCCCCTCCCACTCTAACACTTAGATAAAGGATCTGCAGGTGCACGGCCCTGCTCTTCTGTCAGTTCTGCAATATTACCTCAGATTTGTGAACGGTTCCTCTCCCTCGTGTCAGTAAACTGCAGCTGGAGAAGCCATCGGGGAACCGTCTCCGCCGCTGCTATCTTGTTTTTCACACCATCTCCTGCAGGACAAAACGATTCTCCCCCCTTTTCTGGCTCCACCTACAGATTTTAATTATTTAGCTACATTTCTTTTCGCATGCTGTGCCTCAGCTTGATACAGTAAATCCATGAATGATTAATACAGTAAATTAATTATGTGCTGCTATTTTTAGCTGCACACTTAGATCGCTGAAATGTTAGCGCAGGTTCCTTTTGTGCCTTTGGGTCGACGGTTTGTACCACGGAGGGGCCGCGATGGTGGCAGCTCAGGGCAGCCGTGATAAATTTCCTGTCGCTGTGATGGAAAAAAATACAGTAAAAAAAAATAAAAAAATCTATATATTGCAAATGAAATGGAAAAGCTGTGCACCCAGCGCTCCCGGGATGGGCTGGAGCAGCTTGGGAGTGTTTTGTTTTCGTGGATTTTGGGTCCAGAGACAGAGGAGAGCGGAAGAGTCTGGACGGCTGTTAATTCAGTGTTTGCATGCCAGTATTAGAGAGCTATGCTAACACCCCCTGTGGATGAAAGTAATTGCATTTCATGGAGTGAAAACACAGAAGAGCTTCCATCCAAACACAAACACAGCGCTATAAATCCTCCAGCAGCTACAAGGTCCACACTCGAGAGCAAATCAATTACCACGCTTGCAGTCCACACAGAAAAGGCTTAAGTCGCCCTTGTGCTGAGAGCGCGCCACGTGCGCCAGGCATGGGATGAACTCTGAATGTCATTTAAATGGAAATGTTTTGTTTCCCTCCATCTTGACTGCAGTGCAACATTAAAAGAGTGACATTATGAATATTTGTGTCTGCGAATGATGGCGAGCAGAGCTCTTTGAAAGGTTTGGCTGCTGCGTCTGGGCCGGCCGGAGTCCACGTTTACCTTCTGTCACACACAACACACTCCCTAACAACCCTTTAATGTCGGGAGTTTGTGTCGAATGTGGAAAAACTGCAGTCCGACTGTTTACAAACGACATTTTAATGCTCATTTGCAATCATACGTTCTCCTGGAAATTCAAAGCGGACCGTTACTGGGAGCGGCAGCTTGGAGAAGAGCTCCTCGGGGAACCTCTGAGGTTGGGGCCGGTCTCTGAGCTCGCCGTTTTGTTTCTGAACTGAAGGAGTTTAAAGCACAAAGATTAATTTTCTGGGAGACGGTGACTTAATGACGCTTATGAAAGCGGTAATGGAGCCCTTTCGGAGACGCGCTCGGCCCAGCGTGCTTTGAAGTTCTGGCTGTGAAACTTTGATCATATGTAAATAACTCTGGAAACCATTGGAAGCGGAGCACAGCGGGAGAACAAAACAACAAGTTGCTGCAACTTTTCTTGTTTCTTGTAATATCATAAAAATAGGAACTGCTTCGGCTCGGCGCTGCGGCTGCAGCTTCTCGCTGAGCGAGGGGGAAGCGGTGCTGCTGCGGTGGGTCACGGTGGAACCGGTAGCCTGTCATCGCTCTACCAGAGGAGGGTCGGGTGCTCTGGGTATCTGGCCTGGAGGTCCCAGCGGTGGAGTAGAAACAGATTAGCTGTTTGTGTTCAGCTGCTCTGCCAGCTGCAGCTGTGTCACTTTCAGCCTGAACGATGTCTTTCATTTCTCCGTGCCTCCTCTTCATCATCTCCATCTGATGGTCTCGTGTTGGCCGCGGATGTTCGAGGGATTCTCGGGCTGGTTAGTGGCTGCGGACGTAGATCTGATCACCTGCGGGAGGGACTCCTCAGATGCTGCCGAGCGTTGGAGGAGAGACGCTTCCGGAAAGTGCAGCGAGCAAAGTTCATTTCCAGCGTCGGAGGACCGTTGCAGCCTTTCCTGATCTAATTAATCTGATTTGCGGTTTTCTGCTGCGCCTTATCTCCTGAATCTCTGCAGAGCCAGTTGCCCAGTCGCCTGGTGCGGGCAAAGGCCCTGTCAGGCTTCTATTTCAGTGACAAACGGGGACCCGCACCAACAGGCCATCTGTGCTGCATTAAGGCGCAATAGAAGCTGTCATGATTGACAAAACTGGGAACAGCGGCACCTACGCCAAATTCCTGTCTGGCTCTGGGTCGGCTGGAGATGAAGAGTGATGGCGTGTCACGGCGGCTCGCCGCATCCGACCAGGGGCCGGCTGCAGACGGGGGGGGGACCAGCTCATCTCTGGCGTGGATGAGGATGACAACTTGCCACATGCTTGGTAATAGCCCTCTCTGTTTGGGGAATAAACAGAGGGATGTTTATAATGAGATTGTGCTGCAGGGCTTCTGTCGGTCCCCCTCTCTCCAGGAGCCCGAACACGCCACTTAGTTTGCAATCGCGCTTCGTAATATCCAGGCCCGGAACCTTCTGAAGCTGTTTACTTATCTGCACCAGCAGGAATCTACGGGTGGAAGTGGCAGAGGTATCGGGGGGTGGGGGATTCATGCTGGGCAATGATTCCCAGAGGCTACAAACGCTAACAAAAGAAACGAGTGTTCGGAGAAAGCGAACAGAAAAACAACCCAGAAGATATTAGAGATTGTTTTAATACAGCTTCTTCTCCTTCTCCAAAACAAATCAATTCCTCTCCATCCTCCCCTTTCTGCTCTACTGCAACCTTTTTTTTTCTTTTTACAAATCGGTCGTTTCTGCTCAATGCTAAATATTACATCTCAGGCCCGAGACGCTTGTTTGTGGCTAAAAAGGAAGCGGACGTATCAAGAGCGAGCGCTGCACATGCGCTGCGTTTGTGATCTTCTAGCAGTCAGTTCACACCGGAGACACCGACGGTTTCAGTGATGCTCTTGTTTCTACGCCAGGCTTCAGGCTCTGGGCGTTGAGATTGACGAGCCCCGCCAACCTAAACGCCACTGCAGAGAAACCCCCCCCCCCGCACAGGCAGCGCCATCCCGGCTAAAAATAACCGGCTAGTCCATGAAAACTCTTTGAGAAATGACTTTCACGGGCCTCTCAAAGTCAGGAATGATTCTCCGCTGCGCCTGAATCAGCGTGACGTTTCCGCCTCTGCGGCCGGCCATCTCACGTGCACGCCGCGGCGACGGCTGACCCCCTCCGTCGGAGAACTTTGGATCCTCCAAAAAAAGCCCGTGGTCGACGTGACGCGTGGGAGGGGACGGCCGAGATGATTCGCCTCTGTAGGCTGTTCTATTTTTAGCCGCGTGAGCGAGGCTCCGTGTCGTAGCAGGCCGGCGCCGTTTCCGCGCCTGTTGTGTGAAATGCCGCGTGCACATCTGTCTGCATATGAATAATGAGAAAACATGTAATTACATCACCGCGGCGCCTTGGGATACACCCTTCACATGTGTTTAAATTAATTCCTTGGATGCCCTCTGCTTGACATTTCTGCAAAGAGGCTGGAACCCCATCAAGTTACCGCCGTTGAAAAGCCTCCCGTGGGGCGCCGCCAGCCCGAAGCGGAATTTCTGCTCGCCACTTCATACCTGCCTCTTCCCTGTACGCCCCGCGCACCCCCCAAGGTGTCCTTCTCCCTGTTTACTGACAGATCGGAGGCCTCGGATGATTAATCATAGCCGAGACACAAAGGTTTAGCGGCTGAAACAACAGCAGCTCCCGGCTCCTTCACCTCCACCAAGGTTAATTAGCGTTAGCGTCAGCGTCCCGCTCCCAATTATCGTTCCGGTTTTCCAAGACGAAGATAAAACAATCATAAAGATCTCTGACGAAGACAATTGCTATTTTATTGCCTCACAAACAAGTAATCGACTGAAGAACATATCTGAACGAGTGGGCGCAATAATTTGTTGATTTGATTCGGCAGCTGCGGTCTCGTCCCGTCTATGAGCCTTTTTGGGTTGCGACCCGCCTCAGAAGTGTTTGAGTCATGGTGAATCTTCGTAATTTTACCTGGAATTGCTGAGGGTAATGTGCCAACATGCTAGAGAGAGTAAAAGGATGAAAGACTACAGCAGCTGGACTCGACACCCTGACCGAGGAACCGATGTCACGAATGAAAAGCAGAGAAGTGGATGCTCGGCTGTGTCCTGCCCAGGACAAGCGTCCCACAGGGGACTGCTGAGCCTTGTTGTGTCTCTTGCGAAATCGCACGTGTTGACTCCGTAACCGGAACAGAGCGGAAACAAATGTGGCTAATTACACTCGCGACTACCTGCACCTTGGTGTCAGCGTGGCTGCGGCGAGAGCCCCGGGCCTGGACCCGGCTTCCTAAGTCCCCAAACCAATTGAGCATTCATGGGCTGCGACAGAACCCTGAGTGAACAGGGACGCGTCCCCCTCCCTCTCCCCCTTCCCAACACCTCAGGACACAGAGGATCCTCGCTAACAATGTCCAACCACCGGACGCCAGAGGACGGCCTCGAAGGTCGCCCGTCCTTGTTGTTTGCGAGGCTGTTTGTGGTGCAGTGAGGGACCAGATGCCGGATTACTGCCAGTCTGGCTGTGTTTTAAGTAGCCGTGCTCGTCTTGTCCGACAGCAGTCAGGGACAGCAGACTGCGAGCTGTCGTGTCCCCGGTAAACACATTAATCTCCTCAGATGCGGCTTCTCCCGCCTGGCCTGGCGCCTCTTCAGCGCTGGCCCGTCTCAGGGCAGACAGACCCGGAAGCCCAGAGCCAGAGCTGCAGAAGCTGCTGAGCTCAACATCGTTAGCAGCAGCTGAAAGCATTCCTTATCAGCGCCAGCGCTAGATATTTTTTCTTTTTTCAAATCTGAACAGAGAGAGAAAAAAAAAAAACAACAGACACAAGAGACTTAAACTGTTATCTCGCAGCCGCTTGAAATTCTACTTCCAGAAACGTCTGATAACATTCAGTGTGCCGTAGAGGCCGTGTGGGTACCGCAGTGCCGCAGATAAGACAGAGTTTCCCTGTAGCATCGCGTTTAGATTCCAAACTGTTGGAACCAAAAAAAAACAAGCTAACAAAGTGCACATACATCATCCGTCTGTCAGCAGTGTCATTAGGATCCAAAGTAACTGTCCAGATATCCACTAATGCTTTAAAATACTGATTAGTGGACTCCTGATTATGCTAGGCTGTGAAAATAATCGCTAATGCACATTTAGCCATCGAGAGTTAGCTGTAATTGACTTCACTTCCTGTCAGAAGCGAAGGTAAAAGGATATTTTCACAGAAGCTGATTTGATGAATCACTGCGCTCGCGTTTGACATTCAACGTACCCAACTTAATTATCTGGAAACTATAATTATGACTGGATGTAGGTAATTGCCCATTAATTAGAGAATATTGCCACCAACCAACGCTCACGCTCACCATCCCTTTGACCCCGGGGAGAGGGAGAGATGTGAAAATAACCCTGGAAACAGCCGCGCGAACCCTCTCCTGCGTTTGGGAATCTCGGTCAGAAGCGGCACTAAAAATAACGCCGCCGTGCAGATGAGATTGCATCACCCCCTTTTCACGTAACAATTAATCAAGTGGTCGCCGGGGCCGGCAGCAAACAGCGTTAGCCTATCCCCGGGAACGGGAATGACTGACGTTGTTGTGGGGAAATTGTCTTTTGAGGAATGGCTGTGTCTCCGGCTGCGATGTGGCAGTTTGTCCTGGGAGGATTGTTTTCCTTCCTGCGGCGAGACGAGGCCGGCGCAGGAAGGAAGCACTTTAACACACCGGGTCATTCTGCTCATCCAGGAACGCTCCCGTTTCCGCCGACACAGCAGCAAACCTCCCCTGGATCAGGAAAAGCCACTCGGACCAGGAAAAGGCCTCGGAGTGACATTTTAACATTCACTTAATTAATCGTGGCGGGTGCAAACGAGGCAGCGAGGTGATGCAGAGGAGCTTGGACAGGATGAAGAAATGAAAACGCAACACCCCGTCGGTCAGCGTTAAAATATGGGCTCGGAGATGGGCTGTGATGGTGAGGGGAGGGATGTAAAGACATCTGCATTCTTTTGAATGGTTTGTCGGAGAAAAGTTCAAATGATTTGAAATTTGGGGATATTTTAGCCCTGGAAACCTTCTGGACAACACAAGAGTTCAGAGTTCGGCTGGGGGGAACAAACCTGGTTTTCACCGGTTTTCTGACTGGTTTGCTGTCTGATGAATACTCAAATACAATCTGTTCACCACTCTTTCACTGGCCACGCTGCGAAGTAAAACTTTAATGGCTTTAGTGCAACAATAAAATTGTATTTTTCCATAAAAAAACACACCAGGAAGAACTGAACTGCTGGAAAACCCCGATCGGAAACTCGATGCTTGTTTACTGCTGCTAAAACTTTCAGTCCCCGAATCCCCAAACTCTATTAATCCATTCGAAGCGGCGGCGGAGGCGCCTCGCTCGCGGGCGGCTCACGTGCGCTCCCCGGGGGGTTGTCCTGTGCCGCGCGTCCTCCGCGAGCAGATGGAGTTTGCTCAGGAGTGTATGTGGAGGACAAAGAGGCTTAGCTGAGCAAACGGGCCGACTCCATCTGACGGGCCTGACTGGACTAAGGGGCCTTCGGAGGGACGTTTGTCAGATGGCCGACAGGGCGCCCCCGCTGAGCCGCCGGCCCCGGCGACCCTTGGGACGCCATGCAGATTCACCCTTTCCCCTCCTCGGCAATACGACAGACAGAAATAAAGGAAATAAATGGGAAGGAGGGAGAGAAATGGAAGAATCTAATCAAAGCAGCGACACGGGGTCGCTCAGAACGGAGAGATCCGAAGTAACCGGTGACGCCGACAGTAATTGAGACGTATCAAGCTGATGTGGGAATGATCTGTGGGAGATTGGATGGGGAAGCACATCATGTATCACAAAGGCACAAAGCCAACTGCACATTTCCGACTAGTTTGGTTTGTGGACGCGCTGAGCCGTCCTGGCAGTCGGCGATATTCCACCTAAATGAGTTTGCTCTCCTCGCTGGGAAGCCAAATCTATAAAGCAGCTACTTTGGCATTTAGAAAATCCATTTACCATGATTGAAACTATCCAGCTGAAACCACTACAGTCAGGCCTTTCATTCTGGAGAGCTGCCGTGCTTTTTTTTTTTCCCTCTTTCTTTTTCAGATGCGTTGAAAGGAAAAAGCAATCTCCATGTCAATACAGTAACAGGATGACATCCGTGCGACAGCAGTGCCGCTCCCAATCCTTGATACAAACGTCTGAATCCCAGCCTTTAAACACACGTGGGCGCAGCCGGCCGTACCGGACGGACCCTATGGAACCGCAGCTTTTATTTGGAGTATTAGCTGCTGCACAGGGACATCGTTTCATTACTGCTGGTTTAGCGGCGGATCGTGTCCACGCTGCGTTCGATCCGTATTTATTCGAAAAACACAGGCGGACTGTTTCGCCCTGCCAGATCAATTTAAAGGAAGCTTCAGCTGGATTTGATGTGCTTATGTGTAATAAAGAAGAGACTTTTCCTTCAGGTGTTTCACTCTGTTGAACACGTGTGTTCCAGCTATTCTTTCGATGTAGCAAAGACGGTTTTAGCCCGTTTCTGCTGATTCTTGATCAGATGGCTGCAGAAAGAGTCTCTAATGTGGTCCTAATGAAAGCGAACCTTTAGTTTGAGGCCTTTTAGAATGTTTGCCATGGCAACGGCTGCAACCATAAAGAATAGTAAAAATGGTTGAACGTCATCTTGTAAATGTGAAGCTGGAGTCTGGCGGGAGGCAGCAGACGTGTGAATAGTGCAGCTTTCAGGGCTCTTTTGAACATGTGCAAATGTAGCTTAGCAGGAAAAACATGAATTGAATAAAGAAACTCCTGAATATTCCTTCAGTCTGTGTCAAGTGGGCAAACAGCATCACAGAGGTGTCGCGGCCCCGAGGCGCCTTCATCCGTCATGTTTTTTGACGTTTGGACACTTTCTACTGACGTTTAATTGCTTTGCGGCGTCTGTTTCTGATAGCAGAGAGTGGAACACACCGGAGGAACAGCTCAGGTCGATTACAGCTTTGACGGTGTTTTCTGTCCTTTGAAATTCTGCTCTTTTGTCACCTAAATACTTTGTTTTGTTTGTTCCGGATGCGGAGAGCTCACAGATGAGGAGCTGCTTGTCTGCACTTCGGCGATATGAACCTGGAGTGACAGTAAAACCCTCCCGCTTCTGATTATGCACCTTTACTTTTTTATTTTTGAATAATTCCAGCCTTTTGTCAGAAATAATAACTGGGCCACGCTTCAGCTGACAGAGTGCAGGTGCATTGGGAAGCCAGCCGGACGGCCAGCCAAGCTGGGTCGGGAATTCTGAGCAAACTGACGCCTGGACAGCTGATCTGCCCCGTTTTCAGGTTTAACCCCTCAGATTTAAACCTGCTTTGGTGGTGAGCTCATGCAGCATGTGCAGGAAGCACGTGCACAACCGCACCGGCCCCTTATAACTGAGTGGTTTTGGAAATTGCTCTGCATCCAGCATTTAACCACGATTCCTGTTAATTAGTTCATCAATATGAGAGTAATCTTTGAGGTAGCGACGGGTCCCTCATCATTTGGGGACTGTTTTCATTAAAAGCTCCAATTATTGCTGATGACATTTGAAACAGACAGTTTAATAAACGTACGGAGCAGGAAGGTTGCTGCGCTCTCACCCCAAATGAGACGCCAATCAATGGAGCGCCATAATCCATAAAAGCAGAATTGCGTCGAATGAACGTCCTTGATGCCTCCTCTGTGTGGCATTCAGGGTCGGCGTGGTCATTTCAGCGACAGTCCAGAAGTGAAAATTAAAAGCTAACAACCTTTAGAGTGCAGATATTTGATTTTAGAGCCATACATTGCACTAATTGGAATAAAATTATAGATCTTAGTTGAAATCGACAGAAAATATTTTCATGTTTATCTTTTTAATTGTAAGGGGAAAGCAGAGTGAGAAAGAAGTTCTGTCCATTAAAGGCTTAAATCACAAAGAGCAGACTAAAGATGAAACAAAGAGGAGTTCCTAGTGTTGCCATGGTGATCACAACCAGTTATTTCCAAAAATGTGGCAGGAGGCAGATCTAGACTGGTTCCTGAACGCTGACATTTGGATAAATGGACCGTCAGACTCCCTCGAGAGTTTGTGGTTGGATGTTTTCTGGCTCATCCAGGACAGTTTCCTCCCGACACAGAGGAAGTTCGGGTGTGTTTTTACCGTTGAAAACTTAAAAAACAAACTTTCACGAGTGAGAGGCTGCAAGAGACCAGACGGGTCCAGCACCCAGATTAGCGTAGCCGCTACATGGCTTCTCTGCTGCTAAATTGGATTAGTAATTGCAACTTTCGTTCCAACAGGAAAAGTACATGACAGCATCGAGCTCCTAATAACCTCCAAGAGTGCCCTCAGCGGATTAAGTGTTAAATATGGCAGATGAGAGCAAAGCTGACAGCTTTCTTTCCTTAAATTGGGTGAGGAGAAGTCATCACTCGTCCCGGTGTTACGCAGAAAGGAACTTCATTTAAAGCAGCCTGTCACGTTTGGTGTTTCCCAAATTAATTACACCAGAAAGTTTTTCCCTTTGAATCTGAGTTTTCCAGGCACCTTTGGATTAAATTAACATTTTCTGGTGTTTAGTTGGTCTTCCAGGGGACAGAATGAGCTTATTTTGGGGGCCTTTTGTCTCTGGGCTGGACAGATTATTCAGATGGAATCACAGCCGCTCTTCTGAAGCCGGTCGTGCTGAGGATGGACAAAAGCTCTTCTTGTGCCGTGAGTCTTGGCCCATGTGGTCATGGAGCCGGGCCCGCTCCACCGGTGCCATGTTTCCTGGCCCAGGGCTAGGGCTGCGCTTTGCCAAACCGATGGCATTGGCCTCAGCCATAATTGCAATTTGTAACTGATGTATTAGGAGGGATTTAGCAAACATTTACGCATTTAGGTGAGCAGCAAAAAACATACCGCCCGTGTCTTTGAAACAGGAAAATGGCAGCGAAGGTGCCACCCCCAGGAGGCGAAGGCCATTAAGAGTCACCGAATAGCAAGGATGCTAAGATGCATTCAAGGACATCCAGGCAGTATTAACACATGTTTGCCTTCACACCTGTGGGACATCTGGTGCTAACTGGCTAACCAGGAGCTCTCCGTCTTCTTTTGTGCTGGTTTCATTCCTCTGTATATTGCTATTCTACCAGCGTTCCACTGAGCAACCACCAGATTTCCATTTGTTTTGCGAAAAGGTCAGAGAAGATGAAGCTGCGTCGCATTTTTCACGCTGCTCAGATTCACGCGTGTTTGACAACAGCGGAGGAGGAACCTTCGCCTTCGACTCCGAGGTGACGACTCGTTGCTCGCTGATCGCCTGTTGGAGTGACGTCATCAGACGGCGCAACCCAACACCGTACTGAGCTTCCTGCTAACCAGAACCACAGCACACGTCTGCACTGGAACAAGTAGTGCTGCTAGAGACACACACACACACACACACACACACTGAGGGATGATGGAGAGGGTTGTGTTTGGTTCTCAATGTGACCTTCAGGGGCAAGGAACTCTTCAGTAAGTTTCTCTTTCATGCAGCAAATATTAAAGGGCATTTCACCAGTTTTGACAAGGCCGTCACACAATCAGTGAGAGGCTTCCGTCTGTTTGGGAATCTTCACTTGGGCTGCGTCAAGTAGCAGAGGACAGAAGCACCTACAGCAAATCCTTTTCAAGTAGGTTCTCTCGCTTTTGTGCTGGGGATCGTTTTCCCGGCGGCGTTCAGGGCAGT
Organism: Tetraodon nigroviridis; assembly: GCA_000180735.1. Classification (NCBI taxonomy): domain Eukaryota; kingdom Metazoa; phylum Chordata; class Actinopteri; order Tetraodontiformes; family Tetraodontidae; genus Tetraodon; species Tetraodon nigroviridis. Next base: position 394,821 of record CAAE01014997.1, on the reverse strand, counting down.
GCGGCTGATATTCGAGAGCCATTCATGCTGTTCAACTTCTGTGTCCCTGTCTGAACTGTTGGCTTCCAAACCCCAGTTTTCAATCAGACAGTTGCCATTTTTTAGCAGTTATTACTACAGTTTCAGAAGCTCAAAGAGGGATATTCAGAACTAAAAGAAATAGAAAGAACACAAATAAATTTCAGATTTTCAAACTAAAATTGGGCAGATGGAGAAATTGTAGACCATTTCCCAGTAATTCCACTTGCAGCAGTGGGAAGGAGCCAGAGCCACAGACTGGGATTTAATGCTCAGGATGAAAATCTGGGCTCTTGGTGTGAAGTTCTGCCTCATCTATTCTGTGATGAATCCATCACCCGTAGCCTGGCTCGCCGCCGTTGCCTGAATTCATAAATAGACAACATTAGCATAAATGTGCAAATGGGAACTTTAAAGAGCTCAGACAGAACGGTCCACCTGAGCGACCTGCCACAGAAGACGTGAGGGAACGGAAGCCCTCCACGTGTCTGCACAGAGGAACCTTCAAAACAAGTCAAGTGTTCCTCTATCACACATCAGACAGTATAAACAGAAATACGATTTTTTTTTTTTGCCCTATTTTCTGTAACGGAGCTGCTAAGAAGTCTTTTTCCTGCTGCAGGACGTTGATAAGGCGCCGTCCTGAGGCTCTATCAGCAGCAACAACACGTGAGCATTAGCATCGCTGCCACTGGATTCCTCTTGGACCTCTTTTCTCCCTCCTTGCATCTGTAATGAGACCTCCCACCACTTTGCTTCAAAACTGCTCTTCCCCGTCATTAAATCAGCCTCTGCTGAAGACAGACAAATCCTTTGTAAAGCCGCAGTTGAAGGACGCTACTTTGTGTCCTTTATCGTCAGTTTTCAGGCTGCAGAGATTCATTATCTGTCTCTAAAGGGATGCTGGTGAATGGCTGGGATGCATTATCCCAGTTTGCGGTGTGTCCCTGAATGCAGCGCTGCAGGAGGATCCAGCTCCGCTTCCTGGGCTGCAGTGGGGCCGCTCAGGTTACCAGACCAGGGTCAGGAGCGGCTGAGCAGGCAGCATCCGCCCGTTATCTCCCAGCACGAGGACACCGTTATCGCCGTCACCTGACACACAAAGAGGCGCCGATGCATCAGCCCGCCTTTATCATCACGTTTCTCAAACATCTGAACACCTGATTGTTTCCACAGCTGGTAATTCATTACAGAACCACGGAGGCTTATCGCAAGAACCAAGCTTATCACTGACACTCGGGAAAATTGGAGGAGAAAAAACATGTATATACCAGTGTTTACAAGGATCCTCTGGCCTGATCTCCATCAGATTGCAGGTCACATATATATTACTTTACAACTGACAGGTGAATGAAACCGCAGAGGAACCTTGGAGAGAAAAAAAAACCCCATTTGGGTCCAGGAGACGTTCCAGTGAGGAGGTGTAGGAGGAGGAGGAGGAGGAGAGCGTCTGTAAGATGATGGCTCATTAACCACTGTGCTGCTGGGTTTTCTTAGCTCTCTTTTTGCAGGCTGGTGGCAGAATCCACCTGGACAAGCAGAAAAAACAAAAACGCCGCCCTTCACTGCGGCCTCTGTCCTTCACAGCTGTGACGCCGCCTTTCTGACATTGGTGGTCAGAGAAAGAGACAAAGTACTCAGAGTTCTCTGGCTAAAAGCTGAAAGCCTGGGTAAAAATGGTTCAGGAGTGGAAGGATGCAGGTCTGCAGCTGCAGTGTGTTAGAAACATACGCCTCTTAACTGCTGGACGTACCTTTGAATACACCAGAATAAACCTGTGTTGCGTTTGAGTGCCGCCTGAGCCAAGTTTGCTCCAGAAATGTGAGCATTTGATAAAAATGTACTCTGAAGCCAGAAGTCCAGACCCAAATTTGCATTTCCAGAAATGTTGTTACCCAATGAAATGGAAGGGCAGCTGTTGTGCCAGTGGACCTAAAGAGGCCCCATAATAGAGCCCTGGGGGACGCCGCATCTTTTCCCTCTGCTGAGATGAGACAAGATCCTTCCAGACAGAAATAATGAAGACACTTTCATTCATTTGCCAGCTGATTGAGGACATGCCTGGAAGGGTTTATTATTGATCTGTCAGGAATGGTTTGGAGGGGTGATGATGACGGATTTAATGGCCTGCGGCAATACACCTGAAGGGCGTGATGAGGAGTGGCAGAAGATCTGAGAACATCCAGTAAATACAGGCCGAACACACCCAGCACAATGTGACCACGAGGTAAGTGAAAATGGACGTGGCAGATGAAGGTACGAACCGCCAGGTCCAGACGTTGGACTGTTGGCGCCAGCAGAGCTGAATGGGTGAACATTTAAAGGCCAAAGCTATCAGCCACCCAACAAACAAAGTAAAAACCTGAAATCAAAGAACTGACAGAAACCTGAAAATCCAGAAAGTGTGAGGGCAAAGCAGCGCTGAGGGACCGCCAGCAGCAAAATGGCAAAGATGGAGCACCAGGACTTAGGCGGACTAGAAAGGGCAGACTAACAAGACACAGGTGAAACACATCTGAGGGTAATTACAGTGGTGGAGAAAGAACACACCAGAGGCAGCAAGAGCTACGGAAACCATCTGGATACAACAGGGATGTGACAAAAAACAAAACAAAAAAACCCCAAATAAACCCCCCAAAATGTCCTTCCTGCAACAAGCTAGCATTAGCTCTTGTTTAAAAAAAAAAAAAAAATTCCATGGAGCTTCGTATGGCAGGTTCTTCACGTCTCGTTTTAGGACATCCTTCATTGTGTCCTGAAAGCAAAGCTGAAAAGAGCGAGAGAGGCCAGCTGCTGTCAGAGATTTACAGGAAGCCGAGTGGATTTCAGAATAATTGACGTCTGCACGTTGAGGACGTGTCAACATAAAACTTGATAAATGTCAGTGTTTCAAAAATAAAAAACTGTCTATATATCGCTTCCACGACTTCACAAACGTTTCTTTATTCAGACGTGAAACCAGTTTCCTACAAGCTCACTTTTTAAAAAAAACTAACTCAATATAAATGTTTGTGTTCCTGCAGGAAACAGTCTTCCAGCAACACATTTGGCAGCTGTTGATACCTCAGCTGTACGTTTCGGAGTCAAAAACACATTTGCATGGTAAAACAATGCAAATGTTCTGGGTTCTTTCAGACCGGGTGTTGTTTCTGGTGACCCCAGAGCTGGTTGGTTTCTGCTGCTCACATACACACACACACACACACACACACAGCAGAAGAGCATCCTCACAGAGTGCTGGCATAGATATATACAGCTTTGTAGTTTGTGTGTGTGTGTGTGTGTGTGTGTACTTTTACCATGTAAAAAGGCTGTGTGTGTGTGTGTGTGTGTGTGTGTGTGTGTGTTCCTTAAACAACCCAGGTTGGAGCGTATCGGCACCAGGACAAGCAAAGGTGAAAACATTTAGACCGTTCTGAGGACTGAAGCAGGTCGGGCACGTCTGAGCTTCTTGCTTTTCAGCAAAAAATGAATGAGGAATTACACATTGTTGACAAACACTGATCATTTTAGAGCCATTTAGCCTCTGACGTGTCGGGACGGTTGTGGATTTTCTGCCTCACAGATGCATCTTTAGCGTTTCCGTATCAGAAGACTTCTAATGGTACATTCTGAACTGGTTTTGTTGGGAGGAGGAGAGACGGGCTGGAGCAGAGGTGGCGGTGGTGATGAGGCACCCGGCTCAGACGGCTGACAGGCGGGAAATTGATGTTCGAGTCACCTATGAGAGCACAGATTGTTTCGCTAACTGGCGCGGTGCGTTATAGAGAGCGGCTATTTTCGGAGTGTAAACATTCAGCTGCATTTGGATTTTTCCTCTCTCGATTACATCGAAAACATTACTGTTTATTATTGTTAAAGCTGACTAAATACAGATTTAACAGTTGCTCTTTTTTAGCGGTCCCGTTAACTGTGGTCTGAATGGAGGGTTTGGAGGGGCCTGACTTTGGGGGGGGTCTCATGGGCGAAGGCCACCACCAGGGTCGCTCCTTACTCTGGCTCCCAGTAAGACCCCTGGGAGCGCACATTGATCCGAGACCGTGTCCTTCTCTGGGGTCGACATCGTCACCTTCATCCACTTCACATCCGAGGGGCAAAAGGCCACCGATGACGGGAGTCAACTCTTCGGAGACCACGTACGCTGTGCTGCTGTGTCCTCATCGTTTTCCTTTTCTTCAGTTTTAGCATTTTCTCACACAATAACTCCGCAGTCAGAGAAGCTGCTTTTTTTACCTTGATCAATAAAATATATGCAGCTAGAATAACACATTAGTTATTTATTCCTCCGATCTCACCTCCATTTACATTATCAATGCTGTGACCAAAATGTTCAAGTACTGCAACAAACAG
>CAAE01014997.1:349937-389791 GCA_000180735.1 Tetraodon nigroviridis | reverse complement strand
GAACTCAAACTTTCCAAAAATGCGCAGTCGATCTGGAGCCAAACACTTGGCACATACGTTAAAATGCCATTTGTTTTTGTCACTGGCTCGACGCTGCTCGCACGAGCACCTCATTGATTATGTTGCAGCAGTTTGAAAAATGCCGGTGAACGCGAAGGGGGAAGTTCGCATTAAAACAAATTAAAAGGAGAACAAAGCTGTCACGGCAAGATTTATTTGCGAAATAAAGGCCTTCATCTGGAGGCATATCTCACAGGACTGCAGACACAACGGGCCCACCTAGTTTTGTCTAAGAGCTGTTAAACTGTGAAAGCACAAGAAAGAAAAGGAGGCGGAGAGTCTGACTTCTGAGGGGGACGATGGCGGACATGTTAGCGTGACACAATCTGGTTGCAAGTTTCTAACAAAACGAACAGAAGAAGTGGAGGCGTTCTATGAAGAAGGTGCTCGTTGGGAGGAGAACCAGACTGGTGCCCGATTAAGATTTAACGCCTATGAACACACCGTCGGCTGTTCCCTCATCTAGACAGATGGTGCTTTGCCAGTTCCCTGGGTATTTATTGACGTCGTGCTCTCTAGTCGTAGCCTTGTGTGTTTTTTAGACCAATGAGTTCATGAAACTCCCCATGTCTCGACTGAGCAAAAACCCCCGAATGTTAAATCTTCTAGGTCCAAGAACTAAAAAAGGATATCAGTAGGCGCCACCAGATAACAGCGCCACCTGTTGGACAGTGTAGATGTCTAAAATCACTGTACCACTGAGTATTTCTTTCCCAGATTTTGTAGGTAAAGTTTCCACCGCCGCATCAGCATGGGCCCATGGTGGTCGTCTCTAATGTGGATCCCAAGTCGTCCGTTGGTGTTAAACGTTTCCTGATCGTTTCCTGAAACCAGCTAAAGCGTCACAGACCAGCCGCAGAAGCAGAGAACCGGCCCCAGCCGCACCGGACGCCACCAAGCCGAGCTCAAACACAGTCTTTACCAGGATGGCAGAAATTCCATCAACATTATTGATCAGCGCAGCCAACCTGACAGCTTTTCGCATCAGTACGCGGAAGAAAATGGCTGTTGTTTTGATCCATTGGCTTCCACCCCCCCCCCCCCCCGCAGGTTTTACATCGATAAAAGCAGTCTGGACATAACGGAACCGTGGAAACCTTAATTCATCACTGTGCACGCAGTCAATTAGGAAAAGGGAGAGGTTGGGGGGGGGCATTGTGTATGATCGAATGAAGATTGACAGAAATGACAAAAGACCCCAAAGCACCACTGTCCCACTGAGTCAGGGTCAACAGTGGCTGAGGCGGTGGGCGGGGCTACGACACAACTGATAAAATAAAGCAAACAGATCCTGATCAAATGTGCACGCTCAGTTCTCACCCAGGTTTGTGGTATTTGAAAAATGACACAGTCATCCAACTCCAGTCATTAAAAATGGATCTTCAGTTGATAAATGTGGTGGTTGCACCTTCCAGCAGCAGAATCGGGCGTCACGTGCACCTTTTTAAGGCTGCAGAAACACTCGGCTGCACGCCGACGAGGATTGTATGGAGCCCCGCGCGGGGAACATCAGTCAAACTTCAATCCAGCTTCTCTGCTGCCGAGGCGTAAATCTAAAAAAACTCAGCAGGAAAAGTGCAGGTGTGAGGCGGCTTCACAAAGATCAGCGCTTCTCTCTTTACCATCTCCAGCGCTGCAGAGCAAAGTGCTGTCTGCTGCGGCAGCTCCTGCTGCTGATTGGCAGCTCCCATCCCAGCGCAGGCCACTTGCCAACGGTCAGCCAGTCAGCGGCGGCGAGGGGAGGAACTGGCCCCAACCCAACCACTCTTTCATCCAAGAGCTGAAATCCATCTCATCCATCTTGGATTCCTAAACGTCGCATCTGGTAGCGACTGCGACAGCGTCGCTCGAACCGCCAAGGCTGAGCTCCGATCGGAATGTGTTTGAGAAACAGCTTTCGATTCTTTCGCCACACCTTGATGAGCAAGTGTGATCATTAGGCGCTTTTATGCAAATAAGGCGGCTTTGTCGGCGTAATGGCGGGCAGGGATCTGCGGCGGCATAATCAGGCGTGTAAGGTCATGAGAAATGATGGAGCAGCAATTCTCTCCCTCTCCCTCTCTCTCCTCAAGTCGGGGAGGGAGCGTGCCACCTGGCTCATCTATCACAGCTGGAACTGCTGAGACGGTGAGGGCTGCCAATAAACAATCCTCACAAAAACGGTGCACACAGAAAATCCACTTACATGCTGAGAGGAGGCCTCTGTGGACCCCAGAGCATTTCAGGCGCAACCTTGAATATACTGCACTCATTCCCGGCTCCATTAATGCGATGCAGTGCCTGGCAGTGTGTTTGTTTGGCTTTTTCTTTTTTTTTTCCCAAATGCACGCACGACTCTATCCAATCATAGCTGCGCGCCGTTTCTGTAGAGACCCGCACAGTTCCTTGTTTTTGTTTGCAGGCTGTTTTTAGGTTTGAAATGTGATCCTGCATGTGCAGCCCGGCTCAGAGCTAAAGGTTCAGGGAAGGATCTTCTCTGTTTTCCTCCTAATAACAGTCAATAAGAGGTCTGGAATGCTTTTGGATTTGGTGCAGTGGAAGCCTGAAGAGCCCAGATCTGAAACCCAAAGATGGCTGCAGGCGTTATCACCCCACACACCAGCACCAGACCTCGCTAATGCTCTTGTGGCTGAATGAGGGAGAAATCCCTGCAGCCAAGCTCCAAAGCTTGGGGAAAAAAAGGAAAAAGGAGTGTGACTGTTGTATCTGCAGATGAATTTCTCTGGGCTGAGGGATGAGAAGTTGAACAATCCAATCCAGCCTTCCGGAAAAAGTACATTTCTACAGAACTAACGTGCGACTGCAAACACGTCTATCGGGGCGATGGAATTATTAGGGGAGGCGCCGGGGTCAGCGGGTAATTTACCTCCCCCCAGGTTAGCTTAGCCTTAGCTCTTCAAGGAAATAACCATTTTTATCTAAATTACCAATAGATTCAGTGCAGGTCTGTTCCTGAAGCCATTACTGTCAGGCAGGCAGGCAGGCGGAGGCTTGGCCGGTGCTCCTGCATCAGCTGGCTGGAGGGGAAGTGGAGCAGCTGCTCACGGGGCTGAAGGCCCAGCGACCACCGCCTTTATTAAACAGGAATGACTCTGCTCTCCGCAGCAGCCGCTGGTCCTTAACTGCAGGTTATCACAGATGAACCCGGCATCTAACTCACGACTCGCCAGGAACCCGACTGTTCTCAACGCGAGCGTCTTACTGAGCTTCATTTTCGGAGACGCCGCAAGTGAAACGGAGACGACGGTTGTGATCGGCCACTGAGGGGAGGCGCTTTAAACGACTCTTCGAGAAGTGTGGGCAAAAACAATCTATGGGCTGCGCTCACACGCCGGTTCATTAATGACGTCTCACTGGTGGAAAAAGCCTGATTTGCGCTCCTGTTTTCACCGCTGATGGACGATGGTGAGAGCCAATGGAAATAACCTCCAACTGGTCTCCTGCTGGCCTCCAGACACCAGAAAGCTTATGAATATCTCCATGTTCTCAGGAGAAGAAGCAAAGAGAACAGAGGACCATCTGACCCAAACGAGTCTGTGGAAGTTCGGACGTGTGCCGTCTCGACCCGCCTGCAGTCCGGAGCCCAGATGCTGCAGGTCACCGCTGTCCAACTATAGGCCAACCTGTTAACTGATCTTTGGGAGGTGGATCCGGTTACCTCTCACTCAAAGAACCGTGCCTAGAACCCAGAGCTGAGAGCCAAGAAGAAAAAACAGATTATTTCAACTAACCCTAATCTGCACGTCCTCTTATCTTTCCAATAAGTGTTTTCTCACGTATCATAAAGCGATCGGTCTGTGGGTCTATAAATATCATGTCCAACCGTTCTCACAGACCTGCTGAATAGTGGGCAGCCTCCTGATCTCCAGATCGAGATTCAGCTGAGAGGCTCAATTTTCCACCCACTGATCTTACTTCACACCCGCGCGCAGCCCTCAGGAATCCGGTCCTGATGAATTAGCAACGGTGTCGCGTTAACAGGCGCTGGACTCTGGCCTACATCTGCCTCCACATTAATGTTGTATCCATTTCAAATTGATTTGTCTGAAAATGATGAAATCATTTCTTCTTCTTCTTGAATGCCACAACACAAACAGGCTGCAAACCAACCCTGAAACGATGGAACCGTTAGCTGGCTGCACACGGCCACCAGGGGGAGCTCTTGTTTCCTCAAAGATGTTTTTTGGGGAAGTGTGACGTGGCACCTCATCTTAGTACGACTCATTTTATCCTGAAAGCATCAGACATTTGTAACAGGAGGTACCCCACAATGCATTTCAAAGATAGCGACAACGGCAGCAATGTTGTTAAAGGACCAGCTTTTGTCTTCCATCAGTCTGAGTCTAAGTGGCCTGAGACAGGGCAGCGGCGGCGGCGACAGTGGCCCTCCCAGTTTGTCTTCAGATCTGTTGCTGAGATTCAGAGATGGACCATTTCCAGTCATTTTCTTTGGCAGCGAGATCACAAACAGCCTGGAAGTAAAGGGACCTTCGCTCATTTGACTTCATCATCCTGTCATTCTGCCGCTTTTTTCAGATGCCCAATCAGAGATAGAGACAGCCTTGTTTTCTAGGCATACACCCACCGACCCAGCTACACACACACACACACACACACACCGGAGGGAACACGCAGCAGTCCAGCTGCTCTTCCAGCTCTTCCTGATACTCAAATACAGGTTTCTAACATAATGCTCACCTTCCCTCCCTCCTGGCTCTCGTCTTCAGACGGCTGGCCGCCTGTTTGACGACTGCTCACCCCAGGATAATCTGTCTCAGCGGCTCCTCACCGCCACCGGTTTCTGCCGGTTACCCCACAATCACGCCTTGACCTTTTCGGCGCTGCGCCTGTTTGAGGTACAGCTCGCAGTCGTCCTCGCCAGCGTCCTCGGTGATGAGGACATTGGCGTTTGGAGAATGAGAAACCTTTCTCGAAATTGTTTTTTTTTCCTCAGGAATATTTTCAGCCACGCTGACTTTTTTTTTTTTTCCTTCTTTCAGACTGGACACATTGTCATGAATTTATGTATGGCAATTAAAATCTCCTCAGGGATGACCACATTCTAAACGATTTGACCTTTTGACATTTTAATCTAACATGCCTTTTAATAACGTGTCAGGAATATGACATAAATGTGCTCCGAGATTTTATATTAAAACACCCACAGCAATTAAGCTTTTATCTAAAGATGGAAGCCAAACTCTCAGAAACACATAGCAGCGTTTTCATATACAAGAGATGACCGAATATTTGGAGCAACATTCAGTATATTTTAATTTAAAGCTAAAAATAATCAATTTCTCAGTAAAGAAATATCAGAAAATTCCCAGAATCTACGACAAATTGTTTTTTGTTAATAAAATGGGAGGTTAAAAAGAACGTGTGACTTTGGATTAAAGAGAAAAAACCCAAGAGTGTAGCTGACAAGCCCCGCCCTTAGCGTGGTCAGGTTCAGGGGTAGCCCCTCCCTAAAAGACATCCGTTTCCTCAAACATCAGACATGAAACCGAGGTTCCCCGGAGTTGGTCTGCTCCTAAGGAGAAGCGGGAGAAGCTGATTCTGGAGCCGCCCGGCGGGTTTCCCCAGCCCAGACGCCTTCAAAGACCTTTCAGAAATCGATGTTTTTGCTTCAAAGCAGCCGAGTCGTGCAGAGGAAAAATGTAATAGAACCGAAAATGCTAAGAGCTAGGCTTCCTCGCCAGCCAGAGCGTTTCACACAGGTGAGGATGTGGGGGTGGTGGGCGGTCCCACCTGCAGTGCAGTGTGTTCCACTTCAAGTGACCCTGAAAGTCTCTCATCACCTGGGTCTAGACTCATAAAGGTGTTTGAAAGACGGATGGAGGGAAGATCTGGGTCATCACTCTGACCCACGTCAGTGCACGATTCGCTGCTCCTGGACTAGCGTGACTGTGGCAAAGCTGCTAATGCGGAGCGTCAGTTCAGCTTTTCCGTCGTGTCTGCAGAGGCCAAATGCATGCCAGCTTCCGCTCCGCCATCTGTGTTTGCCAGACAAGCGAAAAAAACCATGGAAAATAAACCGGAGGAGGGGAGTGGGACCCGATATTAGCCAGCGACTGCGTCCAGCTGTGTTTGGTGGACGATTATCTGCCCCCAAAGGGGAACCAGCCCCCTGGCAAAGACAAACAGGGCCCTGCGCTCCCTCAGAGGGGGGGCAGCTCCAGGAGGTCGTTTAATATTTGGCAATGTAGTAAATTAATCACAGAGTTCTCTCTGCCGGCGGTCAGCCTAAAGGTCGCACCCTCGCAGCCAGCGGCCTTTATTATGAGGCCAATTAAACTTAAAATATGCCGGGATGCGTGGCGCGTAAACTTCCCGGGTAATTGGATGACACTATCATCGCCAGTTAATTTCACAGACGGAAATGCAGCAAAACAAACCAAGTCATTTGGAAGCCTTTTATCATAGCTGCAAGTTCTGAGGCTCAATGAGTTCTGCCCCACTTTCCACAATTGGCAGTGTTGTGTTATTTTTTTCTCGCGCTGCCTCGTCCTCAGAGAATAAATTGTCTTTGCTTCTTTATTTGACGTATCTTAATGTTTAGCAGCCAGGCGACGCCATCTTTAAGCCGTTTCCTTCAAAGGCGCTTTTCCAATTAAACAGGCCTGCGGAGAGAAGCAGCGGCTCAACGTTATTGGGCATTTATTTATTTTAGGTGTCAATTCGGTGAACGGAAACAGAAGTGACAAACGTGAAAAGCTCTAAGGGGAACTCTGGCCACTTGATGTCGGGGCTGATTTGACACATGCTCAGAATTTTTACTTCATAACAACAAAGACCTAAAAATTCAAAAAAAAAAAAAAAAAAATTGATTTGTGCACATTCTTGTTGTGAGCAGGAGGAGATCAGACAGGAACCAGAACCAATGGGAAACCTGAAGCAGCCCCAGGAGGAAGCCTGTTCTCCATTCGTCTGGTGCAAATTGGAAGCGGCCTGTTGGCTGCCTCCTGCTGGTGGTGCAGATCCACCTTCAGGTATGAGATTCTCAGCTCAGGTATGAGAGTCTCAGCTCTGGGCTGTTGGTCATGACTCACTTCTGCTGGGCAGCGGGAGTTGGATCCCATCTCAGAACCTCTGAGCGGAGAACACAGGAAAGGTTCCCGCGTTGAGTTCTTCCAGGAAGGAGAACATCTTCCTTTAATTCCAGCCTCTTACCCGTTTCCAGACGAGAGTTCTCAGCCCATTAGAAGCCTCCCGCAGACACAGACGTCTCCTTCATCTCCTCTTTGCAGGAGAAATCCGCTTTGCTCCCCAAATTACCTCAGCCTCCCACTGCTAAGGTATCACCATCATCATCATCTGTCTGAGATGAAAGTTCTCCTCCAGGATGCACACATGGAAAATTCTAAACGTTCCTGCACATCTATAAGAAGGTTTATGGGGGGGAAGAAGTTCATCCCTGAGGTTTTCTTTCTGACAGACATCCAGATCGTCGTTCGTCGTTTTGAGATGTTCTGAGCGACTCTGCAAACAATCTGACACGACGGCTGACGGACGTGTTTGAGAGGAGACGAAGGTGTTCTCCTGGATCTGCATCAGCAGACACGTGTTGAACGAGGCGGAGATAAATGTTGATTATAACCCGTGATGTCGTGGTAATTAAGAAGCCTCGGCGCCGGCGCTCTCTGGGGAGGTTTTTAATCAGAGGGGGGCATCAGCCCTGAGTGCCGGCGTAATAAATCCCCCACAGAGTCCAGACCCTGGAGGCTGATCAGCCTGATGACACTGGAAGCCCGGCAGAGGGCCGCAGCGGGAACGCTTTTACAGTCGAACAGACACGGATTCAAACTGGCAACTGTATCTCTGTTCAGGTCTTCAGGTTGACATGATCCAATGTTCCAGCTCCCAAAGGAACCGAGGATAAACTCAAACTATATAAGTAACAGTTTGCCTTGAATATTTACTTAATTTATTGGCTCTTAAGTCATTTAATAAATAATTTACACTTGTTAATTTCTTACATTAGTACGCAAACTCACTTGAAGTACAGTAAACTCTTAAACTGGCTGAATACAGTTGGCTCTCTTACATTAAATGAAATTATTTCCTACACTAAATGAAATGTTTTACCTCATTGACTCACTTAAACTCACTGCGACTGATGTATAGATAGAAAAGCGATCGACTTGGCATCACAAAAGCTAACAGGGAGTCCGTAAGCGAGGAGCCAACGGGGCTGGAGCCCTGGCTGTGGAGGGTCTCCACACGGTGAAGCCGCTGGGGGGGCTCAGAGAACCAGACACCCACGCTGGGAAGTCTGGAAGGCAAGTCTGCAGCTACCGTGTTCCTGAATGCTAACCGCTAGCCTGTGAGCCAAAAGCTCCTTCAATGAAAATTCAACACAATAATTAATGCTGTTTTAGCATATAGACCTCTGCAGAACAATGATTGTCTATTATTACACATGAAGCAGAAAAGCAAAGCTTTTTTAAAAAAAAATTCCATTAAAGGCTCGAGAAGCGTATTCTTTTTCCAGTTTAACTATAATTAAAAAAAAAAAAAAGTATATTATTTTATACTTTCAAATGAAGTGTAACATTTTAATGATTAGAACCTTGTTTCATGCTGGTAAATGTGCTAGGCCATGCATTTACACTGAAACAAAGCGCTAATTGGGGACTGTGAAAGTGTAATTAAAGTAACACACTTGCGTCTCTTTCAGTGGAGTTGGACAATACTGCAGGCTCTGCTTTTAGTTGATGTCCAATTAAAAAATATCTGGTAACGGCTGTTTGTTGTGAGGCCAGATTGGGAAAACGCTCACGTAAGCAGTGTTTTTTTATTCCATCGTAAACGTTGCAGAGCAAACTTTTAAACAGCTCATCACACACACAGCTAGCGTCGGCCTGGAGGAGCAGGCCTGGCGTGATAGATGAACCCGACTCTTTGGGCAAAGAAACCGTCACCGGTATCTGCTAACGAAGTGAAAGGCGCCGGTTTTTGATTGGTGGATGCCAGCGAGTCAGCGCTGAAACCAGCAAAGAGGAGAATAGACTAAAGTTCTGCTCTATTGGCTCCTAAAGGGATAATCTCTGAGGTTTTCCTGAAAGCAACAGTTGGTGTGTGAGAGGCAAACACTGAGGCGAAGAGTCGTGATGCGACTGAAGAGGACGCCGCCGCGCCGCGCTGCCTCCCTCCTGCAGAGCTGCATCCTGGGGGCCCATTCATGCCTGACTGACACCGCTATCCATCACTGCGTTTTATCACAGCACCAAGTGGCAGAGCTGCAAGTGTCCTACAGCTGTCCATTATGTAAAGGAATGGCCTTCCATTCCGCCGGTGGAATCAGAGGAGAAGAAGCGCCGGAGCCGTTGACCTTTAAATCTGGCAAACTTTCCAGAACTGATGAACTCATCGCAGAGTTCATCTAAATTCAGCTGAGGAGCTCTGCATCAGTCTTCTGGGCTGTTTGTTGATTCCCTTTACTCACCGAAAAGATAAAATATTAAAGATCTTAACCTCAGCGTGCTTCTCACCTCCGAATTCATGTTTTTAAAGAACAAGATATAACAGAGTACTCTCTTTAGTCTTGATGCTAACTAGCAAACGAACAGGAGCTCATTAACGGTTCCAGTTTACACAGGCCTACAAAATGTTCAGACATCGCAGGTCAGAGATCATAGGCAGGTTCATACATGGAGCAGGCAACCTGCCGGTACACAAACTCATCAGCTGGTACAGACGCTAGGCAGTAATGAGCGTCGTCGTTGCTACAGGGTTAGACGATTGATTCTGCTCTCGCACAAGAACGAGATTTGTTGAGGCATCAAACAACCACCGTTCTGAAAACGGTCCTATCTTCCAGTCCGCCTCATCTCTTACCTGCAGACCCGTGAGTATGCTCATCTGTTTCTGTCTCTGCCCTTTAGCTGCGGCTGGAACTTGCCGACCCTTGTCAGGGTCTGGGGGTTGATTCAGGTAGCTGCAGATTCTTACTGCGACCCTGGAGGGCTGCAGAAACCAGGAACATCAGCGATGCTAAAACTGCTTACAGACGTTGTCGCACACATTGTAACAAGGTCAAAAGTGCGTCTGGCCAAAGGTCGTCCCTGTAGGCAGAGACAGCTGGACAGAAAAAGTTCAGCAAATATTCAGATGCTGTTTCCAAACAGTAGCCTGCCATCGTAGACGGAGGGTCTTCCTCACGGATGAAGCCAGTTACAAGAAGCTGCTTCATGCAGCACACCCATCCCACAATAAAACTGCCCCTTGATGCGCCGACCTTCGCCACAGAGACAGGGAGAAGCCAGAGATCAAACCGCCAACCTGGTAACTAATGGACACGGCGCTCCTCCCCCTGCGGCCTCCTGCACCTGGCCAGCCAGCTGCCGCGTGTCGGGACGCCTCGAGCGTGCCAACCGTGAAATGCGGCTGTGAGAGGAGCGCGAGTTAAAGGTGAGGCTGTGTGCAGAGCTAACCGTGCAGGACTTTGCCATTGTGGAGCAGGTTTTGGGGTCTGAACGGTCAGCTCATCCTTCTCTGTGGAAGAGTGCGAGTGTGGAAACAGATTTCCAGGTCAGCGGCGACACGCTGGAATCTGTCACGCAGAGCTCTCTGGTGCATGAATGGATTTCGCAGGAGGGTGTAATAAATGAAAATGCTAACAAAAAATGACAGCTTAGACACAATAGGTGCAGCTCAAGTTTCTTGGAATGAAAATAAATCTCCGGACCGTCTCATTCCAAAGTTCCAGATTATTTGGCTATGAATTTTTAGTTGGCTCGGTGGATGGTGCGGTGATCGACTCATCGAGTCTAAAGTGCACCTACACCAGCTGGGATTGTGCGAGTTCTGTGCACACCAGTCTAACCAGTCAGGGGCATGTTCCAGCCGCTGTGGGACAGGCTGCAGCGGCCGGAGGGTGAAAATGAAACACATTCAAAGGCTTGTCTGCATTATTTCATCCTCCTCATGAGGCCGAGGGGAGGATTCATCCCCGTCTGCTGGAACAGAAAGGCTAATGAGCTCAGCAGCTGCAGCTCCAAAAGTACAGAGCAGCCCAGGGTCGTTCGCAGCAGCTTAGCAAAGGATCGGCCATCAGACGTGTCCACCAGACCTTGTGCTTCTGATTCTGCAGAAACACTCATTGGTTTTTTTAGCTTCAAGTGTGTGGGTTCAGACTCTCCCACAGCTCCAGCATCTGCTGCCAGAGTCTGTACCAGCAGCAGGTGGGCTACACCGGGGGGGTCAGAAAGAAAAACTGAAATAAACACACCAAATTAGCAACAAAAGTGTCTGTGATTTGAATAAAGTTCTAATGTCGTTATTTTGGTATAGCTTCAATTTCTTTACTTTTCCGAGCGTCCTGCACTGGCAGCAGATTTCTCTCCTGTTGTTTTTGGCCTCTTTCTAAACCAGCTGCTCTCTCACCCAACGATATAGTTTGCCATTTTCTTTCTTGCCCTGCAGAGAAAATGGTATCCATCATCCTCAGGGCTGAGGAGAGTGCCAGCTCTCCTCTCCCTCAGTAATTGACTGTGGTGGAGGAGCAAATGCAGGACCGGCCCGGGCTCGGCGCCGCTCAGCATGCTGCTGCTGCTAATCCGGCGGCTTTTGCGAGTTCCAGTGATCAGAGGAGAAACGTGCACGGAGCGCACGCCGGCTCCTCAAGTCCAGCACGAGCCCCGTCAACCCTCAGATTCAGTTGGTCCACAAAGGACCCACTTGTGTTTCCTAAAGATGCAGAAAGCGGTGCTGCACGACAGCGAGCAGCAGCCGGCTCAGGCTTCACGGGAGCCTGCCTATCGGGGTTTTATTTGCCCCATATTCTGAGCCTGCGTCTGGACCAGAAAGAAGGGCACCAAATGAATAAACCCTGCAAAGACAAACGGCTGATTGACGTGTGAAGCAGCTCTACAGGGATCCACAGGCCCACGGCCCCGAAAGCTTCCACAGCATGAAATGATCACGTCTGAAGGGCCGGCACCATCCATTTACAGAGCGCAGACAACGCAGCCAGATAAAAGAGGCGGCTTTAATTAGGCAATTAATCCATTGTGTTGTTTTGAACATCCACATAATGAAGAAAAGCCAATTTAGTATCTGTCGTGATGAATCGCCCCATTTTCTGAAAGGGAATTCCAAAAATTAGCTCTGCTACTTGGAGTGTTTTCCTGAGCGTCATCAGCGGAGGAGCAATTGTGAAAGATTGATCAGCTTGTTGTTCGACTGCTGTGAATATGAAAAAAGGGACAATAATCACAGATGCTGCGAGCTGCATTTGTCAGCGTCGCGCCCGCCTGCGTCAGAACGCGCTGCTGCAAAAGCTGCGGTTTCACTTTGGTACCCATCAGGAAAGCCTTTCAACTAAGCCACATTTGTTTTTCAGGGACGATTAATATACTCTGAATGTTCTGTAGTTCAATATTCCAAAATATTCTGTAGTTAGCATCCGCAGAGGGGTGATGGAGCATCTGGAGTCATCGACACGTTTAATTATGAAGATAAAATGCTCCAGATAAGATGATTAAAAAAAAGGAAGAGTTTAAGATTTTAATAGATTTTCTACATCATCGCTGATTTACATCAGTTCTTCTGCAAAATAAGGATGGGATGCTTTCATTCCAGCCTCTGGGATTAAGAAATTCCATATTTATGTTGCTTTTTTTGTCTTTTAAAGCTAAAACTTTGTGAAGCTGGACATCTCTGCTTCTTGTTGGAAAGCCTCCTCCGGCTCCATTTTTCAGCTCGCTGGTCTCGATCTTCGCCCAGCTCCCACAGGCTCCCTTCTTTCCTCTTCTCTATGAACTCCTCCTCGCCTGTGAGCCTCTGCTCACTCCCCCTCTATCTCCATTATCCACCAGACAAATAAACACTCGTCTCCCCCTGAACACACCTCCACTGGTGGCTTCATTTTGCTTTGAAACACTCCCAGTTTGCTCCTCCTGACAAACCTGCAGACACACACCTAAGCTCAGCACACAGTCACGCTAACCAGCTGATCAGAAGCCATATTTATTTATTTGCATTCATTTCCTGGAGTGTTCAGGACCATCACGTAATCTGTGCAGTGAAGCTAAAAAGAAGAAATGAAAGATCTGGGCCAGGTACCAGGACTGTGTTTGCATGTCTTTTTGTGACTGTATGAACCGTTTTCAGAGGTCAGAGGTCAACGGTCATCCCTTTAAAATGTGAAAACCTGCTCGTGGAAATGGACGAGAAGATCTGTGGTCCAGTCGGCTCATATCTGCTATTGAAACCTCATATTACATGTTTACTCAATCCTACAGATCACTGACACATAAAGCTCTCTGTATTTCAAAATATATTGGACCTCAGGCCAGTGTTTGCGATGGGAGAATGAAACCTGATTAAAAAGCTAAATGAATCATGGAAAATGAAAGAGGGAGTCTGGTAGGACCGGTCTCTCCAAAGACCACGATGGAATCATCCGGCTTCTCGCTTCATAAATCCACATACAAACCGAGAAACCAGACAAACTGTGCAAAATGTACTGGGGAATGTAATAAAGATGTAAAACAAGAGTGTGGGGGAGGTTCTGCTCATGCTGTCTACCTCCACCAGCTCTCCAGGTAGACACATCACACTGTTCACAAGAGCCATACGGGTGGAAATAATGTGGAAATTAGCAGCTCATCTCAGACAGAAATACCTCCGAGTGATGATGGTGATGATAAACAGGCTGAATCAGAGCAGAAAAAGACTGCCGTGACTCTTTAGACCCTAATTTAGTCCTCAAACTGACACTTCCTCCGGAACCGAAGAATTAGAATGTAGATTTAAAAGAACACCTGGCAAACCCTTCAGTTGAACTTTGGACTGGACTTTCACTGCAAAATACCAGATTATTGTTTTTTGTGCGTATAAAAATTGTGTCCCACTCTCAATGTCTGGAGGCAGTGACTGCAAAGCCGTAACCGTGGCAACAGAAGGGGAATCGCTACAGAAACAGTGGAGCTTCTGCACTCGATGCTGGTGTTTTACACTTTTGCAATAAAGTCATCTGTGTCAACAGTAAAGTTGATGCATCAATATTGTAAGAAAATGGAACTCTGGGAGAGTGCAAAGGGTTGTTTTCGGGAGGGCAGCGGGGAGAGAGCCGAGTGGAGGCTCACCAGAAACAGGTTTCCTCAGGAGAGAAGCTCAACCTCACAAACGAGACGAGGAGCTGAGACTGGAGCTGCCGTCAGGCCTGGGCCCACAGCTCCCCCTGGATCCCAGACGGCAGCCCATCTGGGAGGAGAAGACCGCAGAAGTTCCAGAAAGGAGCTTGAAAGCACCAAAGAGGATAGACAGATGGACGGACGGACACGGCTACATCTGTTGGTTGCTTCCATCTCATCATGACACCACTTGAGTGCCAGTAACAGCTGGAACTTCTGAGCTCTCCAGGCAGGACGGGATGAACGTCCACCAGAAATCAATGTCTCATTCTGACTGAAGAGCTCCGGAGAAGGTTTGGGACAAAAATCTGGTCATGACTGTCCGCTTCAGCATCGCAGGCGAGATTCGTCGAGGGTCATTGATCCCGAGCTGAAGTGGATCTGAGAGTGTGACACCGAGGTGAGAGGACGGCCCAGAGGGACCAGGCTTGTTCACTCAGAGCCCCAGCGCAGGACATATACTGCCGGCGCGGACGGATAAAGACGGATGAAACAAGGTCAGGCCTGCATAAACAAGAGGTACGAAGAATGGACAGATTATCAACTATAAAGGGGTAGATTAGTATAGAAAGGCTGTCAGTGCATTAAAGCTGTTTGCAGAAAAAGTCACAGAAGCGGCTCCAACTTTTTGTTTCACGCCGCTGCGTTTAAAAGTTAAAATCTAAACATAAACGGGCAGTAATAAATAAATTCTGACAAACAGCAAAGTGGAAAGTGTGGAAAAGTGGGAGGCAGAGCGCTTTTTTCACAGTTCAGCACCGTTCAGAGCCCGAGACTGAAGAAAAGGAAAATGTGAATGACGTCTAGCGTTCCAGAACGCCACGGTGTCGAGCCACTTTGATCTGTGACTCAAAGATCCGACTCAAAAAACACGCCTTCACTTGAGTGCTGATCACATGGCAGCCACGCCCCTGAAGGCCTGCAATCCTTAACATGCGTGAACCTTGGTTTGTGTGAAAATCTGCGTCAAATGCAGCAAGTCCGCTCGTGTTAGCATGCTCTCCCTCACCATTAGCATATGTGCCTGGACTAGAAAAAGCCCAACATTCCCTGGAGTGCCGATAGCTATCTTCCCACCAAATGCTGGACGCCGGTGCTGGCTTAATTCATCGAGACATCCGTGACACGTCGTGCCCATTTGGGAGCCCCCGGTGACATATCAGTGGCAGCTCGTGCACTCCAGCACTATTCAATCCTGCGGTGTTTATGCTGAGGAGCCTTTGACTGATGTCGCCTGTCCGCGGGGCCCATCGATCTCTGACCGCCCAGCCCGACTGTGTACACTTATTTGTGTTTTTATCACATGTCTGACGCAAACATTTGGCTAAACAGGTAAACCTGCTTCAGTCCCTGGAGGGTGAAACACATTTCATGTTTACGAGCCTTCCAGCACCGGTGGAACTGGTAAAATGGCTTTTCTGTGTGTAAATTTTACATTTTTCCCTTTCTATTTTGGAACTAGGCTGAAACTACAGCCTTTTTATCCCACACATTCATGCTTTGGCAACTCCAATAATCGTTTTTTTTTTGCTGATAATAAATCACACCAGGATCTCTGCACCACCGATTATCAAGGGGAATTATTCAAGGCCCAGATTACAACACTTACACCAAGGTGGTAATGCATTTTTCCCGGTGCCATTATTCAAATCAGAGAGTGACACCATAAATCAGCCCTTGAGCCACATATAGAATCCATCGGATCGTTGCAGATTATCCGATGAGACTTTGCGCAAAGGCTAAATATGCAGGACTGCTGCATCAGCATTTTTACGCAGGTAATGTACCTAAAGTTCCTTATTTATGAAAATATTTGCTTATTAAGCAACAAAATGCCAAGAAAGCCGGACCAAGGACATCATCCTATCTAACTGGTTAAATGAAAACAGGTGAAGGTGTGAGGAGTCAGCGGGAATTGCCTAAATGCACCTTTAAAAATGTGAAACAACTGCTGTCCTTCATTTTTATACCCAAAAAGCACTTTCCTTGGGACAGAAAGTAAAGAAATAATAATAATGAAAAGAATAAGTAGTAACAACGTGTGCTGTCATGCCTTTTTAATTTTTTTTTTTTTTTTTTTTGAGTGGTATCCTGATTTTAACCAATTAGCACCTTAATGAGCTAGTTTTTCTGCCTCCTGGTCAGGACCTGCATGTAAATCTGCACCATAAATACCAGCTCTTTTTTTTTTCTGGACTAATTATCCTAATGAATTAGCACCATCAACGCTAGCAGAGGTCTGTTTCTGAACAAACGAGCGCATCTATTTCCCAAACACATTAAAATGATTTATGATTTTTAGGGAGGAAGGGTTTATTTTAACATTGTAAAGGATATTAAAGTTTGGGTATTTTTTTTAAAGTACTGGGCTTGTAAAGGAGCTGGCAGGATCAGCCATGCTGTGAGAACAGACAATAAGATTTGGCATTGAAAAAGAAAAAGCTAAACCCGACAAAAGAGACACTGGCAGCTCAAACGATTTGGCAACAAAAACAAGAATTTCTGAACAAAGTTCCAGGTGAAGTGCAGACTTGGATGAACGCAAGAGCCACGCACTTGTGTTTCAATGCCAAAGATTCTGATTCAACTGTCAATGCCAAGATTCTTGTTCAAAAACGACCGCACTGCTTTCACCGTTTAATAAGAGCACGACAGTACTAAAGCAATGCTAAAAACAATCAAGGTTATGCAGGAAGAGGTAAGAAATGCAACTGATGTTGGAGTATGTCAGAAAATGCACTTTTTTTTTTCAATTCAGGTTAAAAATTGTAATTAATCTGCAGAATGTGGATGCATTCCATAGATATTTTACTCCAGGGTGGTTGTGGGAAAACTATAAAATTCAAAATTTTCACACAAGCATAAAATGTTAAAAAGGAGGGCGTTAAACACAATTTCTGCATTAGGATGAACATCTGTTCCTCTGCGCTCACCAGCGGGTTATATATGATCAAATTACTGCACGGCTTATTGCAAACTGCTGTAATTCCTGCAACAGTCACACAAAGTAGCTCAAACAGAAACTTCCCGGGTTCCTTTTGGCTGGAAAAGGAATGGACGGCAACAATGAAATTATTATTTTGCAGAAAACTAACAGTTTGAACAAAGAGCTGCGTTTTGGCTCCTTTCCCAGTGAAACAATGCCACAAGGCCGAACAAATGTTCCAAACGCACAAACGATTTTTGTTGGCAAATAAAATAAAGAGGAAGAGTGAAGCAAAAGTCTGGTAGCAGAGACACTAATAACAGACTCCCTTTTGACGGGAAGATTACCTCAGGTTCCAACAAAGATTAGACATAATCAGCAGCAAATACTGTACCTTCATAAAACAAAGAAAAAAACACACACATACAGTACATACACGCACACTTATCTTATCTCTGCATCATGTTCACGAGGTTAAACACGTCAAAATAGCTTGGCTAATGTGCGATACTGGAAATGGATTAAATATGTGAATAAAACAGGTTCAGAAACATTTGTAGAAAGAACCAAATAAATTTGAATGATAATGAGTTATTGTTGTAGTATAGTGTGTTTCTGCTAGCTAGCTAGCTTTGTATAACCGAGGCTGTAAAGGGAAAGGTTGTAATGAAAAACAACTTACTTAAGCCACCGCTGACCGACCACCAAACATCCTCGCATCTCATCCGTACAGGCGCTTTCCTCTCAATGGCAGCCATGGAGTTAGCCTAGCCTAGCTCCTGCTTTGCATGCGTATCAACCCAACAAATGTCCAATAATTGGCACAACGGCGTCCAGTCCACAATGAGTCCGTTTGCTTCTTCTGGAAGAGCATTTCTCCATCCTCACGTGCAGGTTCACTCACTAGGACGTCAGTGTTGCAGTTTGTTGTGTTTACGAGGCTCTAAGAACAAAGAACCCTTAAGTTGGAAGTACAGCTGAGGAAACAGTAGGAGCTCAAAATGGAGGAAAAAAAAGCACTCATAGAACTCAAAATCCAATCCTTCCCAGGGAGGCTCCACTGCAGGGTGTCCAAAACCAAACTTAGACTTCTGGAGACCTTGGAACTGAGGGGTGGGGACCCTCATGAAAAACTGAACCCACAGCCACAGGAACTCTGTCTTAGCTCAGGTGTGCAGGTGCAGTAACGACCCAACGCTGGCGCTTGGGCGCAGCTGCCCCATATTTGTCTCTGATTGCTGTTGAGCCACAGGTGTGTCTCATCACCAGCGTAGAGCCAGGCTGCCATGGTCCCTGGTGGGCAAAAGAACACAGGGAGAACGCCAGGAACCCCAAAACATGCAGAACAATCAACTCTCTAACTCTATTTGTTTAGAGCGATCTCCACCATGAGATGAGAAAATAGGGTGGTATTTATTTAGTGGACACTCACACTCAAATGATTAAATGTGGACTTTTTCTTCTTCTAAAGAAGCCGAGTCACTGTTTGAATGTCCACACAGATCAGGTTTAATCATTCCTAAAGACGAGAGAAGGCGGAGGACAGGTGGGAGGAGAACGGAGGGGAGTATGGGAAGATCAAGACGGGTGCAGCTGTTCAGGAAACAGCAGGGGGGCCGTTACAATTTGGCTGTAAGATCAACACGCCGGGGCGGCAGCTGCAGCGTCGATCACAAGGTGACGCGCGGTGAAATTATGGCGACAGATTCCCACAGTGACACTCAGAAAACATTTACGCAGGTGCTTCAGGTTCTGGCAGAAGGCCTCCATCGTCATGACGATCGCAGACGGTTCGATCTGCATGTGGATGATGTCGAGCGGGTGCGAACGTGGTGGAGCGGCATCAATGTTTCATCACGCTCAGCTTCAAAGAATCAAAAAAAATAATAATTCAGCATCGGGTTATGCTCATTAAAGCCAAAAAGCAGACATGTAGGAGAGGCTGAAGAACTCCAGAACGTCGAGGTCGACCCCTGCCAACAAATTTGATTTTTAGATTTGATTTTTCTGAGGACGATTCTGCACCTCCCCTCAGCAGTGAAACATCTGATCACACTGGGATCGTTTCACATCTTCTGATCCCAGTTTTGCTTCATAAGCTGGTGTTAAAAAGCAGCACAGGCCTTCTTCTCACACTGCAGCTCCGACTACCAGGACTCCAGCTGGAGCAGCTCCATTTGTCAGTTTGCAGCCTCATTTGTAACGCGTACAAAGCAAAACGATTCCCGTTTGAGAGGTGAGACTATTTAAAATTCCTTCACGGTAAATCTGAACGTGACCACGCATCTCATGACATACAAACGCAGGTTTTACCGCAACATAATGTATGGTAACGTATGCACAGCTGAAAACAATGAATCAAATAATCAGTAAAGAAAAAAAAAACCCCCATGCATAAAGTTACCGAGACCTTTTAAATCCAGCGGACAGACTCTGCTCCAGGGCAGACCGCCCCTCATAAATGATAAACTCCATCTCTGCACTGATGTTTAATATTAGATAAAAGCTAAACAGCAAACATAACGGACGCTGACGCCTCCAAACCACCAGGGGGCAGTAGAGCCGGAACCTGCCAGAGGTACTTGACTGCTGCTGCTGCTGCTGCTGACCTCGTGAGCCAGCGGGGAAAACCAAAGCCCCAACATCCATATTCAAATATATGCAGTATTAACTTCCGCACACATGGACAGACAGAAACACACACACACACACGCGACTGGGGCTGGGAAAATGATTTCCTCCTTTAGCTCCCTGCTCTCCAGAGAGTCTTGATCAAAATGAGCTGAAACGTATTCAGCGTGCGGTATAGAGAACGGGGGCCCATTAAGGCCCTATAGAATTAGGTGGAGGCAGGATCTCCCAGGTCCCTCTTACCCTTTCTCCAAGTTCTTAAGTGATAACAGCAACAGACAATGTTCACACCTCATTTCATTTCATTATCGTGTCCCATTCGCTCCATCGCCTCAGTCTCTGCACTTTCATCTCTGCATGCAGGCAATAACTCATAGACAGCAAGCATAATAGAAGTGGGGGGGGGGGGGGGCTGTATAATCAAAGGTTTGTGCAGGCAATTTACCATGCTCCAGAAAGGGTACTCTAGAGACAATGTGCCCACAAACTGGTGCCGACGGGGAACGTGGATGCTGCAGGAGAGGCTGCAGTTGTAATCACAGTATCGACCTGGACGCCCGCCGACGCGTTATTAGCTATGAAATGTATTCCGCTGTTGTCGTCTTTCGTCGGCGTGTGAGATCCAGAGGAAACTTCCCCGTTTGCACAAAAGAGGCCAGTTGGGTCCGCCAGAGGCCACGAGGCCTCCGGAGGTAACCGGAGAAGTGTGGTTCTCTGAGGAAATAGGACGGAGGGGAAGGCAGCATCAGCAGAGCGGCCGTGAAGGTCACTCCTCACTCCGCCCCTCATTGCTCTTCATTTGGAGGATGCGTCGCATCGGCCGAACGGACGCGTCGCCCCCAAAGATTAATGATATTTATCCGAAGGCATCAGCTGGTACGCACACACACGGAGCGGGCCGCCGCTCGAACCCAGCCGGGAGGATCCGGAGTCTCGTCATGAGGGTGACATTTTCACATCACCTGATTAGGGGTTTTTTCCCTGCTTGTTTCCAGAACAGCTGCGTGGAAATGCCACCTAACCACCCCCGGATCTGCAGATCTCCCCTGTTCTCATTGTCCAGAAATAGGGTGAGAAATTTTCTTTAAGAGAAAGGCAAAATTGATCTGGCATCCTCTGAAAGGCAAGCGAGGAGTCTGCAGATTAAAGGAGACATCCCATCCCCTCCACCGCTAAATGCCAGCCGCTGAGTGCCGGACTTATGGCCGTCACTGCCACGTCTTTAACACGGAGTGGCTTAACTCTGGTCCCCCACCTTCGTCCCAGCATTTCTCCCCCTGCAAATTTGCAGCATTTTTTTTTTTTTTTTTTAACCTACAACTGGAAGCAACCGTTACGATTCTGGCGAGGCGTCCTCGAAATCAATCAGGGGTGCGAGATTATGGGCCTGCAGGATTGATGGAAGTCATGAATTATTAGCTGGAGAGGAAAGTAATATTGGACCAGCCAGGATTGAAGACCCGCAGCAGAAATAACGAGCGAATGTGCTGCCGAGGTATAAAACACACGTTCCTGTGATTTATACAGTGATTTGGGGTGGGGGAGGGGGGCTAGAGAAAGGCCAAGGCCTGTGCAATTAGCCCAGACTAGTCAGAGCCCCCGCGCAGCCAATCCCAAGTCTCTCAGTCCCACAGAAACTCGCTCCACTTTACTATGACGGATCATTTTTCAGGTGCTGTCACGGCTCCGACGGAGCGTGCAGCCTCCGCCAAAACAGCCAGCCTCCAAAATTCTGCTGGAGACGCGTGAATCCAAACCCGGGACGAAGACGACAGATGGGGGAGAGAGTTCGCTATATGCTGGGAAGTGAAGATAAGCTTGAAAAAAAAAGCAAAAGGGCAAGGGGAGAGCGGAGCCGCTGGGTTTTAAAGTGCTTGGTATCAAAAACTAAAGTGCATCTTTGAGCAGACGTCAACGTAGAAGTTAAAACTTGGCCCTGATGTGAGAAAAGTAAGGTCAGATTTGACAAAATGTTTTTAAAAAACATGATGATTTTCTTTTTCGAGAACCAGGTTTGGCTCCTGAAACGCTTCCCTAACCCTAGCAGATAAGCATGAGTGGTGTCGACAGGCGGATGAGCGACAGAGCGGGCAGATATGCAGAGGCGCTGCGCCGCACAAGCGTCTAGGAAAACCAGAAAAGAGCAGTCCAAACGGCGAGGAAGAAGAACGCTGAAGAGCAGGGGTGGATCGGCTGCAGGGTTAATGAGGACATGGACATCCAGGAGAATGATATGATGACATCTACAGGCTGCACACTCGCTCCACATCCATCTACTCTCTGCCTCTGGCCAGCTACAGTGCTAACGGAACCAAAGCTAGCTTCCCCAGCTAGCTCCCTCATTTCTGCTCCGGTTGTTGTTCGGGAACTCCTCTGTGCTTGAAAGGCTCTTTTCTACACATGCTCGAGATCAGAAGGCTGGAATGTGTCTTCATTTGTCTAAAAACGGCTGTTTCCTCATCCTGGCGGTTCTAAATGGGCAACAACAGATGGCCGTCTCCGAGCAGCCGCTCAGACGATTGAACACTTGATGCTGAGGTGGCAGATGAAAGCGCAAAAGGCCATTTCCTAAGTGCTGAGTTGCACTTTCATTAAGATCTAAAAGCATATATCTTAGTTTGTGAGGGGGTTCCGCAGTTGTGTGTTGTCCTAAAATGTCCCAGGGGCAGAATATCTGCTCCTTCCATACACAATTCACCTGGTAGCTAATGTAGCCAACCAATTTAAAACTCAAAGATAAATGATCTCATTTCAGTCACTGAGCATCTTGAAAATCTGTGTTAATCTAATCGATCACGTTTAATTTACAAACACCTTTAACTCTCTTCCGGCAGAGGGCGATACTAACGGAACGATAAAACTAAGACATTTGTGGGGCTGTTCTTAAAAGTCAATATGGTGCATTAAAAACACTTTATGTACAACCAGTGATTTGCTGCAGTGTTGCGGTGGCCAAATTGTTTTCCCAGAATGCTTTGGGAGGTGGTTTTTGCACCTCTGCTGGCAAAAAAATCTTGCTAATGAAGCCTGTGTCCTTTCCTCAAAGTTGTCTTGAAGCTGCCTTATTAAAATGATTTAAACTAGTGTTTCTGGACCAGACACGTTCGCCAGTGATGACGTCAAAGTATTTAGATGTGCTGCAAACTGAACCGTGGCGGTCGCCCCAGCTGCTGGGGGCCAGGTGGGCAGGATGAGACCCAGGAGAACAAGCCCATGACCCTGGAACCCCGGGTGGAGCCCCTGGAAGCCCGGCCGTTATCCCTGGAAGCCCGGCTGGGACCTGGAAGCCCGGCCCTGACCCCTGGAAGCATGGCTGGGACCCCTGGAAGCCCAGCCGGGACCTGGAAGCCCCTCCTCACTGCTGAGTGTGAGAGAAAATCAGATTTGCCACATGCAGCTTTAATGCGGTTTCACATGTTCAGGTCATGTGATCGCTTCATTACAGAAAACAGCAGCTCCGTGATGAAGTTAGAAGCCAGAGGGATCAGGAAAATTGGCACCCTGACAGGTGGCGCCGTGGTTAGCGCTAAGCTACCTTACCTTTAGGTTGACATCTTTGTCCTCAATTATAAAAATGCAGAAAATAACTGTAAATATTCCAAATTTTTGATCAGCTTGGTAAAAGGGTTACCGATTTGAAGCATTCAGACGTGGACTGACCGAATGTCCTGACTTAATGAGAGACAGACTGGGAAGACGACATGTTTTTGATGCTAGCAATCGGCCGGTTAGCTGCGCGGTGATCACGTTCACACATTTAATGATCTGAAATGCGGCACAGAAGAGGATGCGGGAAAGCTGCAGCTGCTCTCGGCTGTGTGTGAGTCCCTGGGGGACCCTCCAGGTCCAGGACAGGAATGAGTGGAAGTGGACTGACCAAACATGATGGTGTGGACTGATAAAAAAAACCAAAAGTCCTATCAGCAGTGGAATGTCAGACTCTTTGACCTTGAAGTACCATTGTCACGCTGGCAGCTGGCTAAAAAGAAACTTTGTTGTCTTTTTAGCGCATGTTAGCACATGCTAGCTCGGTTTTCAGGTTGTCCTGCCTGGATAAGAGTCAATCTGTGGCTCTTTCACTGCTACGTGGTTGACAAACCTCGTATTCTCAATTTCAGGTTTTATAATATCCACACAAACCTTTATGTTCGTTAGCACAAACGCAAATAGCAGCCATTCAGCGAATGGCTCTGAATGATGCTCAGGCACTGATCTGATCATCACAGGACTGTTTTATCGCCAGCTAGCGATCAATCAGCAGCCTGGTTTTGCCAACAAGCTCTCCTCAGCTGCGTTTGTTTCTGCTGAGCAAACCAAGAAAAGAGTTTCTCTTTAGACTTTGAATGTTTCTGAAAGCTTCTCTCAGGCTCCAACAGGAAGAAAAACAGGATAAATATTTAACGCGGACATGGTTGCATGTGTGAGCAGAGGGAAAGCTGGTGGTTACTCTGTGCTGACAAGCTGGTTTTCACATTCCCTCTTTACATTCATGCTTCAGAAAAAGTTTTCTTTTGTTTGCCTCTGCGTTTACCAGCCAGGTTCCTCACAAAGGAGCCAACACTCCGTCTGGGCTCCTCAACCTATTCAAAGAGAGGATAAAAACTTCTCTGCTCTCTTTGCTAGCATGTACCACTGATGCCTTTTAGATTTTTATTCTTTTACGTTTAATTAGCCCAGGTCATTTCTTATTTATGAAGCCGCCAGCGCCGAACTGGCAGAGCCGAGTCGCGGCCGACAGAAAGTGCTGCCAGACGCAGTAACTCCATGTGAAGGGGAGCAAACACGGCTCAGCCCCGCGCTGCCAACCTGCTTCCTGCCTGGATTCACTACGGTGAACCAGATTGTGAAGCCTGTTCTGGACGGACGCTGGTGAAAACCATGCTTCTGGAATTCTCTCTGAAGTTGAGAAGAACCACAGCAGAACAGAATTTCACTGGAAGGTGATGACAGAAACCATCTGTTTCTCCTGGACCAGTCTATCGGGAGCATCGGTACTGGGACGGGGGGGTTGCTGGTCCTGGATGGTCCGGGTCAGCCGCCGTCGCTCTCTTCTGCACCACTTCTGTGGCCTCTCTGAACCGTCCTCGCTGCACAGCTCATAATTAATTCGGTCTTCTTCGTGCTGAGCAGCTTTTGTAGCATTAAGGCTCGACTGGGTTCTCCTCTCCTCTCTCTCTCTCTCTCTCCCTTTTTCTCTCAACAAGCTTCATTCGCTTCTGCCGATTCTGGGAAATTCACTGGTTAGTTAAAGCCTGCTCAGGCTTGAAGATGGCGCTGGCTCTGAATGTGCCGCTATTCATCTCGGTTTTGTGGCGGGACCGTGTCAACCATTGTTCCTGTCTCTTATCCATTTTTTCTCATTGAACTGCCCTCACAAGCCGAATAAAAGGCTGATTCTGGAGAAGAAAAACCAGACCTGCAGCAGATTATTCGCCTTCAAGCTTTGATACGAAAGAAATCGATCCGAAGTCTGCAGTTCGCCTAATGTTTTATTTGTAATAACATTCAGATCACAGAGTGCTGGTTCACTTGTAGGTCCTGGAATTCGTTAAAGTAGATTAGGAGGACGAGCCTTTAGCTAGTCGGCAGCTTTGCTCTGGAAACCAGTTACAAACAAAGTGTGGAGGGCTGATTGGTCTGGTTACAGCCAGGCGTCAGCTCCAGGTAGATCAGGCTCGTCAAACCCTTCTCAAGTCAAGTCAAGTGAGCTTTATTGTCATTTTCGAACATATATAGCTGGTGCGATACATATTGAAAACGAAACAACGTTTCTCCAGCACTTGGTGCTGGTAGGACAACACAAAAAGGGCACAAAAGGACAACAGGGCTACACAAGAGAGCATGGGTCAACACGACATGTAACAACATGCAGCAGGACGGGTACATAGACGGACAACCTTTAGCATAGCTATGCTAGCTAGGCCTACACTGCTGGGGACACAAGCATGATTCACCTCCACCTCATTACCCCAACCACCGCAGTCAGCTTTTTTACCAGGCACATTCAAAAATTCCAGCTCTCCAAAACAATTCCATTCTAATTCCATAATTCCAGGTCTGCTCCAGGATTCCTAATTGTAAACGTGTTTGACAGAGGTGGGAGGAGAAGTGCAGCAGCACATAAAAGCACGCCCACTCATCCTTCAGCCACACTTTCCGTCAGCGGCGTATTTTCCAGCGGGGACTTGGGGGAGCGATAAGACGCGACGGAGACGCGGCTGGAACGCCTTCGTCAGGAGCGACACGGAGGCAGGCGCCAGCTGCCGAGGCAGCCGTGCACGTGCATCTCCTTGTGGGTCCACTGCAAGATGGATCCTTACTGGAGGACGGCTCCTCATAACCCGTATGCTAAGGCAGCCGCCGCAGAAACGCTCTTTTCTTGTCCGTTTGAAACTTAACGATCTTCTTACTTTTTAAATACCTCAGCCTGCTGGAAACAGCGTGACCTTGAGGCTGCAAACAGGAGAGGATGAAGGTCAAGCATATATATGAAAACACACCCTCTGGTGCTTTCTGCTGCTTCCACCCAAAGTTTGATCATAAATTCCTCTCAAATTGTTCTGTTTTGGCTCAGAAATGGCCTTTTAATCTGGATTAGGGCGTCTGCAAGGAATCCAGGTTTGCTCTGAGCCAACAGGGGGCCTGCAGGTTGATGAGGGAAGGCGGCTAGCGTCCGTGAAGGCCTCTGCCTCCAGCCCAATGCTGCATTAATGCTTTTAATCCACGTTTAATGTCCCTTCGGAAGGGCCAGCGTCCATAGATCATGTTATGATTTAAAAATGTCCCTCTTTACGGGCCGTTCGGCGCAGCTGCTTCCAGGCAGGAGGTTTGAGCTCCTCTGTGCCGAAGCCGATCGCTAACAGCTTCGGTGCGGAAGCGCAAGTAGGATGAACGGCCGCTGTGGAGCCGTCCACCCGACCGTCTCTGGGTCAGGGACTTTCCCTCTGTCCTTCCCAAAAAAACCAGATTGGCTTCACCACCATTGTTAATAGCAGCTCACAGCTCCATCATCATCATCATCATCATCATCATCATCATCATCATCATCATCATCATTGATCCACATGAGAAGAGACGATCTTGATTAAAAAAGCTAATCTGCTAAATAGGAATTTGTGTAAGTGTGATTTAAATTGAGTCACCAGAATATTCAGACAGTGAAGTTAGCATGCTAACCTCTAAAAGAGGGCATTTCTCCACCACCTCATTTTGATGGAGCTCATGAAGAAGATCTTCATGAAAAACGTCAAGGATTAGGATATCCTGCCCAAATCAGCACCCAACAGGGGCAGCCTGGTGCTCTGTGCACGACTGTTTTCTGCACTAGGATTAGCACAGCGGGGGCTAGCTCTAAAGGCTACACGGTCCATCTGGTGCATAAGGACACATGTCACAAGAGGCTCATTTGACAAAATCACTGCGTGATGTATCGCGGCTGCATGTTTCAGCAGCGCGATACATCACAACTGTCGCGGTGCCGCAACATCCTTCAGGAAATTAGAGGAATTACAGTGACAAATATCGGAAAAAACTCCTGATATTCCGCATTTCTGCTGCCGAAGCCACTACATCAAGTAGCTGAATTATTAAAAGAAAACAAGCAGCGGTTGGCAAGTTTACATCCAGCGCTCTGGCAGCGGCTGCCTCTGGGGACCACTGAACTCTGAGATGCTCCCGACATACAGGAATTTCAACAAAAAGTAATAACATAATGCCTCCGAGTCTTACAAATATACAAGGTGTTTTTTTCTTTTCTAACTCAGAAACAAATGTGGCATTAGCTGTGAAGTGCCGAACATCAGCCTGTGGCTTGCAGCTAATGCAGAGCGGCGCGCAGACCTGCGAAGGAAAGGATGGGACTGGAGAAGACTGTGGGCGTGAAGCAAAGCAGGACTCTGCTTTAATATGCATCCAAGTTGGCTCCTGCGGCTGGTTCCAGCTGCTAAAAACAAAAGTGGAATATTTGACAACCTTGAGAGGCTCTTACACCTGTAAATACCCCTGTAGATGTGTTTTACACGCAGGCCCATTTCCTGGAACTTCCTGTCTTTTTCAGCCTTTTCTGCTCCGCTGCAACGCAGACGCCGCTTTTCCTGCACTTGCGCAAGTTTAAAAATAGAACACGGAGGAGAAAGGGAAGTCTGGAGAGAGTCGGACGCCTCCCTCCGACAAACTCAACTCAAATCAACCTCAGCTGGAGGGATTTAAATGGCTTTTGGTGGAATTTGACTGGTTACCGTTCTGGCTTGCTGACCCTCAGCCTAAAGCCGCCAGTTGCAGTGGAAAAACCCAGTACAAAGAAAACCGAAAGGTCGGTTGGTTCTAGTCAACAATCGGCCTCCTCTCTGTGAATAATCCCATCAGATCAGATGGCAAAACGCGTGAAAGGCCAGTTGGACGCCAGGACGACAGCTGCAGCTCGTTTAGCTGCGTTTGAAGCATTCCTCCATTCATCGCTGTTCAGCCCCGGTGTCAAACCGGAGTTAGTGGCTCCAGCTGATCAGAAGGGGAAGTTCTGCCTCCCCCATGGGGGTCGCGATCTCTGCCGTGGAGGCTGAGGATGGTGGAGACCATCTCAATCACGCTGGGTGGACGCAGGGAACATTTAGGGACCGCCCCTCCAATCCAAACACTCAGAACCTCAGCATCTGCCCGGCATTAACCCCTCTGAGAGCTCCTGGGTTTGGAGCTCCAGGTCATCCGCAACACTCAGGAAACAGCCGGTCAGTAACATTTTTGGAGAAAGTTGAATTTATACTGTTAAAGGTCAGTTTCGGTGCGGAGCAGCGACGGTAAATGCCACCTGCTTCAGAGCCTGAATTCTTTGCCACTCGTGACGGATGTTGACCGAGGTTCCCGAAACTTTGTTTCCTGACGTAGCTTAAAGACTTCTGCAGGTTTTCTGTGGAGGCAGTTCTGGGAACGAGGGGTGAAAGAATGCGCTTCCTCAGTGCCTCTGAGCAGCCTGGCTGGGCCCGTCCTCTCCTCCGCTCCACCTGCTTCTTTACCATGCGCTGGGATTATAATTGGCCCAAACCTACACACACTTTTCAATGCGCTGCCAAAATAATTGGCTCTCCCCTTTTCAACCCCAGCACCACTGCAACATTAGGGACAATGCAACCTCATTAGCCTGTGATAGCGGCTCCTGCTCAGCCACCGCCGCAGCAGCATATAGATCACCGAGGGCCACACGTTCCCGCCGCAGGAACAGGCGAACTCCTGCTGTCATAAGGTAATTCCCTCTACACGCAGCATATACATGTGTGTTTACACCTGGTTGCATGCTGTTTTCTGGGTAATTAACCTAAAAAGATCAGCTTTTTCAAAACGCCTTGCAGTCGCAGGAAGAAAAAAAAAACAAACTCTAATTGTTTAATTTTCTGCTAAGAATCGTTGGGTTGCTATGATACGCTGGATCGTGTTTGGCGCCGTCGGTGAACAAAATGTTCCTTAATATCTTTATTGATATCCTGCGGCTTCTCACATTGGTTTTATTGCTTCTCCAGGGATTAGCGGCGCCAGCGGCAGCGGTGACGATCAAGAAACTAAAAGCCTGCAGAAAAAAAGGAAGGATCGGCCTCAGAGACCCTTCCCTCACTGCGTGTAGCGACGTAGCTAAGGTAAATAGCACACTAATGCAAAAGTCTGTCAACTGAAGAGAAAGGTTTCAGCTTTCTCCTCTTTGAACATTCCACTTGCTGCCTCTTAGACGGAAGCAGAGCTGTGATTATCGACGCCAGAGGGCCATTGAACGGAGCGGTACCTGAACCCAGCTCCTGTGGGAGTGGACGGTGCTGAGGTCCTTCCCTCATCAGTTATGGCTTGCCTTCCTGTTCGGGTGTCATACTGTGGTGGCTAAACGCCAATCATTCTGAGTCAAAGGAAAATAAATGTCATCGATCGATAATTGTCTTTGTGGGAATACTAAAATACTAATTGATTCCTCTAATCAGTGCTGGAGCGGCCGCAGTGCAGAAGCCGGCAGATGAGATCTGAGCATTCAAAAACCCATCGATGGTGTTCCAAAGACTCTCTGCCTGGTTTTTGAGGTGATGTGATGGGAATCGGTCAGTTCTTTGGTCAAAGCTGACTGGCCCTGGGCCTTCACTCCAGTCCAAACCAGTCACCGTGGTGATGGTTCTGAGGTCTGTGCCGAAACACTGCATCTCAACATGTCTGCAGGCTGAGGGAGAATCAGAAGATCACAAAAACCTCAGAATTCGCCTCTCAGATTCAAGCAGGTAGCAGGTTGACGGCGGTGATGGGTGGTTTAATAATTATGCAAAAGAAGCCTCCTGATTGGACGGTTTGATTGGAACTGGCATCTGTCGCGACTGCTTGAGGGGGCCTCTCCTGGAGATTAGCTCCAGAGTGGCAGACATGATTGAAAGAGGAGAGAAATGACTAAAAGGAGACGAGGAAAGGTCAGCTGTGAGTGACAGACAGGGACTCCCTGCGTGAACTCTGCTTTGTCTTCGCTCATTATCATTTTAATGTTGTTTTTAGACGCACTCGAACTCACCGCAGCTCCGAGCAAAGACGCTGCAGGCTAGCGCAGGGATGAATCCAACCATGCACCCAGACGAAGAGCGAAAAGGTCTCCTCAACCAATTAACCCCATTAGACAGGATACCAGTGCATGCTAACATGCTAACACCAGAACTTTTATCTTCACATGACTGTTGTGGTAACACACGCTTATGTTGATGATGTTTAACCCTCCACAGCCCATGTTTGTTCATGGACTGTAAATTAAATCAAATAATCACGTTAATGATGTGCTGCATGTTAATTTCATTAAAACTAGTCACAGTTTATCACACACGTCGTTGTTTTTTCCGTCTACGAGACCAAGTGAAGCAGGAGGAAACAGC
The DNA here is from genome assembly GCA_000180735.1 of Tetraodon nigroviridis. Taxonomy (NCBI): domain Eukaryota; kingdom Metazoa; phylum Chordata; class Actinopteri; order Tetraodontiformes; family Tetraodontidae; genus Tetraodon; species Tetraodon nigroviridis. The sequence goes on along the minus strand of CAAE01014997.1, from coordinate 359,156 downwards.
GGCAAATGAGGGGAACAACCGCAGCTGCCGTGCTCGGAGCTGTCGGGGCGCTCGGATGCAGAACCTGCAGCTGCAGAACTCCTAACGGTTCCTCCCTCAGGTGTCGATCATCAGCGGGGCTGCACAGGGGACCCTTTCCTCTTCTCACTGTCCACATAGGACTTTAGCCTGGACTCCATCGAGAAGGTGGAGGATAGAAGGATGCTGGCCAGACTGACAGCCTGAGTGCAGGGAGCAGCGCTACGGTGGGTCGTTCCGCCTCCAGAGTCACATAGTTTCCCCCATCTTAATAAGCTGATAGAACCACATGCTGGTAGGTAGCTAGCCTGTCATTTACCACTAAATGCAGCTACGTGTGGCCGGAGCGACCGTAATGGCCATTATGCAACCTGAGTGGTAGATTACAGGGTAGGTGAAGTGGTCATCCATTCCAGAGCTGTTGGAAGTCGCACATTAAAAAAGGCATAACTGATGATTCCGAGTCCCAGCGCGGGCTTGATTGTACTCAGGTCTGATGTGTGAGTCTAAATGTGGGATATTGGAATGATCAGAGGGCTTTAAATAGCACGCTCGCTAGGCTGCACGTTCAAACACATGGAAATAAGAAGTTCGGGACAATACCAGGGTAATCGAGTAAATTATGTATAGGTGGGCTAACCGTTTGGGGCACGCCGAGGAGAAACAACGCTGACGGGTTTGCATTATTCATCAGCTGTGCACGGCATGCTGCGGCAAAAAAAACCTGCCAGGAAGAACATCTCAGCTGAGGAACTCCAGAAGAAGTGCATAAAGAATGACGCACGTGCACGAGAAGCTCAAGAAGCACGAGACTCGGCTACGCTCGCGCGTTGGAAATGGCTGACGTCACCGGGCGTCGGGGTTTTAAAGGCCCCTCGTCGGCACGGTTACAGCACCGCAGCATAATCAGAAGTGATGCTAAAGCTGAGCTCCAGGAGAAACAGCGGACTCCAGGGAGCCGGCGGCTGCCTTTCCTGACGTGTTACCAGACCATACAAGTGATAAGGCGGTAATAAGACCGGCTAGCGATATCCCTGCCGCAGGCTGCGAGCATCTCCGCGGACAAGTGGGGAGTCAGAACCAAAGACGCTGCTCACCGCAGGTTTAAGGAGCCTCCCGACACAAACGAGCAGCTTTGTTGTCCTTAATTATGCTGGGGTTTATTACAAAAGCATATTAGCATTTGGTTGCTGATCAGTTAGCATTTCCAGCCTGGAGACAACTAATATGACCAACAAAGAGCTTTATCTGACCAACCATCTGCTCACTAGCGCCCCCACCTGTCCCCGAACCTTCTCCCACACAGGACAGCCAACCAAGGTGGTGGTAAACCAGGCGGACCAGCCCCCATCTTTGTGTTCATCAGGCAGATAATTGAAAGGATTTTCTGTCCAAATTAGCTTCCTTCTTAAGGTAATCAGCATCCTGGGTGAATTTTAATCAGGCTTCAGGACATACGGCAACAAGCTAATTACTGTTGCTGCAGAGCTGCATCCTGATGAAGCCTCATAACCTAAATGATTGACTCAAGTGTGTTTGAAGCTCTCTGATGCTGCATTTGTGCGGCCGAAAAAGGCTGTTTCTCTTTTTATGATATGTTTATTATTTTCCGGAGAGGAGGAATGCGTGAGTAACCAGAGAAGACCACCTGACAAGCAAGTATTCATCCGCCGGTCGTTTGAGGCGCTAAGTGGGAGTCTTAGCATCTGGGTCCAGGAGGACATTTTGCATTAGCGTGGTTTTAACTGGCCAATCAGGGTGTTGATTCTCAAATACCTGAAAATACAAAGTACCAAAACCCCGGAGAAAACCTGTGTTTCAGAATACAAACAGGGTTAGGGCTCATGGAGGCAACAGCTAAACATCTGCTAGCTAATGTGCACAATGCCAACACCCAGTAAAGGCCAGTGGAGCCAATCAAACAGACCAATCCATCAACTTTTTATTCCACTCCAAAATCATCAGACTTTTGTCCAAATGATGAAAGGTTTTTTTTTTTTTTGAGGCTTAACACTTCACTTTGATGCTTTGATCAGTCTCACTTCCGTGCATACCTGATCTCCATGCAGAAATCCTTCACATTTTTGGGCCACCTCGCCATGAAAGCTGATGAGTTTGGCCCTTACGAACACAGAGAGGTTCTCACAAAGGTGAGTTAAGGGCGCAGCAGCCAGAAGCTAACAGGCTGAGCTGGGACCTGGTCAGGTGGACAAGGTTGCGTTAGCGTCAGGGAGGAGCCGGAAAAACACCTAGAACCTGCTCATAATCCATTTATTACAGGTGATTCGCAAGAAACCGCTGTACAACTACAATGTTCTAATAACCTTTTACAGCTGTGTAGCATTTGGAGTTTTTCATTTTAGCTGCAAACGCAGCAACTTCATTACAGCGTTCAAATGACTCCTATTACAGCGAAAGATTTGGCTTTTTTTTTTTTTTTTTTTTTTTTTTAAACAAAACAGCTAATTTTGCTGTTGTTGCTGTGCAACTACGTCTACATTCAGGCTGCTGTTGGGAGGCCGTCATTTACATTCAGACCACAGATTGGACCTTCAGCTCACATAATGAGATACTGTATTTCACAGTTTGCTCAAATCAGCTTCATAATAGAGCCATTTTCTCCAGGCCTGCGGAGAAAAAGCAACCTGGAGGGAACCAAGGGTCCGACATAGTGAGGTCTGAAGGTAAACAGAGAATTAGCGAGCTAAACGCCCAACCAGCAGGATCCCTGCTGGTTCCTGTTTTACCGATACATAAAAGAGATGAAGGAAATGAGACGTTTCCAACAAGAATAAATCTACTTTTAAGACAGTTAAATGCATAAAAATCTGTGACCTTTAAAGATTTAAAAGATTTACTTTTTGATCAATATATGTGTAAATACCTCCAAGTGAACATGCAGATGCAGCCATTTTTTATAATCAGTTGCCTAGCAACCTGACAGTTTGGGCCTGAGGAACCTTTTCTTTAATTTCCCTTTCGTCTTGAAATGAAGATTTTTTTTTTTTTCCCTGCTGTCTCTGATGAAGGCCAGGGAGGACCGACCGGGTGTGTCTGCGGGAAAACTTTGGCCAGTCTCTCCTTCCGGGACGTCTCCTCGCTCTCCTCAGACGGAGGAATAAAAACTCTGCCTTCATTAACTAAAACTGCGCCCTGCCGGGTTCCCCAGTGACTGAACGCGTGCTTTGGGCTCACTGACAGATTTGCTCCTCATGGCGCAGCGTGACCATACGCCTCACACCTGGGCTGGAGGAGGCCCGGCGGCGTGACCAGCGTGAGGCGTCGGTGCACGCCGCAACCACAACAAATAGACATACGAGGGGAGAGCAGCAGGGGGGCTGCCGTAATCCCCTCAGCGTGCACACTCTGATAAATATTGATGGTGGAGGACAGGCCTGTTGACGCAGCGAGCGGCTGCGACACGGTTGCAGCTGGCGGCGAGGCGAGCGGCGCAGAGCTGCACTCCTGGCACTCATCATTCTCCCAGAGCGCCGCCAGTGCTGAGCTGTGCAACAAACCACTCTATTAGATCACAGTAACACACAATCAAATCCATCTTCATCCTCTGGCCTGCGTGACACTGTGACACACATACACACACACACACATAGACATGCACACACACACACACACACGGGGGAATTTACTGTCCTGGATGCAGAATTTTGGAAACAGGGACTTTTTCTGACAGTGTGAGTCAGGTTTGTTTCTATAACACCCTGATGCACAAAGCAGCCTCAGACATGTTGCCATGGAGACCAGTCCTCCCCGTCTGCCTTCGTTCATGGCTCAGGCGGGGCTGCACTTTCTGTCAGAGAAGCGGGACCGCTCCGGCGTCTGATGTTGCTGCCAGAATCGGGCAGAAGCTTCCATCCTCCTGCGGTCGTCAGGGGCAACCGGACGTGAAAAGGTGGCACGCTGGCTCCCACGCAAGGTCACGCCCAAAAGCACCTCTGGTGTTTTCACGTTTGTCTTTTATCCCTCTTTCCGCTGCAGTCTTTCCACCTTTGCCCAGGGGAGCTACTGGTTTACCGGAAACCAGTAAAGCCCTGCTGGGATGTCACAGTTTCATACGACAAAATCATTCTAGTTACCCCTCAAAAACGGGCCTGTTACAGGCGAAACTGTAAGAATCAAGCCCGTCTGGACCAGCTGTTAGCGGCCTGTTTAGCGGTAACCGTGGCGGCGCCGGGACGGAGGAGGTCTGCGGGTTCTGCTGCGATCCGGCAGCGGAGCCTCGTCTCCTGCAGGGAGCAGCTTGTTTACAAAAGCAGAGCTTCTTCCAGCCTTTGGTGTTGTTCCGCCAAGATTCGATTTCTTTATTGTTCAAAGGGGCTTGTTATTGCCATCAGGGTTTGTATCTCATCACAGAGAGATGAGATCAAAGGGAGATGCCGCGTTGTGCTGGATCTTTCCAGGGTGCCTTCTGGAGGAAACTAGCCTCGTCTGCGGGGTGAGAGTGCCTGCTGAATTGCCTCTCATTCCTTTGTAGGTATGCTTTTTTATATCTTTTTTGCATTTGCCTCTTTTTTGTGGCTCCGGTGTTTCAGCCCTGTTAGCTGTCTGAAATCCGTGGCGTGTTCCATTTTGATGGAAATTGTCGAGAGTTCGAAACGACGGCGCTGCTCACGGAGGATAACAATCCAAACAAGGGAAAATGAGGCACTCGACAAGGACGCATCAGTCAGGGCAGAGACATGTGAAATAAAGGGAATTTGTTGGCGCTAGCCTCGCCCTTGTCAAAGCCGTCGGCGCTAACTCGGAGATTCTGATCACTCTCGGACTCAAACGTCACAGCTGTGTTTACCTTCGACTTCATTTTGATGCGGCTGCGCTGCTGCTAATGTGAGCAGCACTTTTTAGACTCCCAGAACTAGGAGGACTGAAGCGGTGGGACGAGAGGAGCAGATTGCAGTCGTGCTCGCAGAACACATTCACCGTTAGCGTCTAATTAAACCCGCGGCCTCCGGGGACCGTTAGCGGCAGCGGGGGCTTCAGCCTGCTTATTAAGAAAATTATTTAAGCTTTTTTAAAGACTTAAAACCTCGAAATGTAGCAACGCGCAGGGTTTCGTTTGCTTTATTGCCCTTTTCGCAGCTCTCAAAGTTGATTTACTCACACATAATCTCCCTCCGGCTCCTCGCCGTCTTCGCGCGCATCCGAGCCGCCGCTGACATTCTGCACCATTATGAGGTAAACACAGCAGAAGAGCGTTATGCAAACACGCTACAGCCGGAAAGATCGATAGACAAATCTGAGAGAGAACAACAGCCTGGGTCTCCTGAGGTGGATGTGCCAACGAAGGCGGGTCAATGTGACACCACCAAAGCTGTCACTCGAGCCCCGCCCTCTGACCAGCGCCCATCAGGCTTAATTTAGCTTCTCTTTTCAGGCTTTGTTGTGTTTTGTGGCGTCAGTGTTTCAGTAATCAGCTGTTCAAACAGAGCGCTTTGCTCTAATGAGGACGGACAGTCAGGCGCGCGGCCCAAAGGTTACCCAGATCAACCTCGCGGCCTGTTTCATCCGAAAATCATGACAATGAAGAAGACAGACAGTCAGTGATGCTGTTGGCTTATCGCAGCTCCGTGGAAATGAGTTGTTTACGTGTCCAATAGGATGATCAATCAGATCGGAGACAGCACACACATACACACAAGTTGGACTTGCAGATCTGACCGTCAAACTGTTCATAATTTCACACTTAAAGCTGATGAGAAGACGGGCAGAACCGCGACCCACGCAGGTCAGCCGCAGCCTCGGCGTGTCCTCCTCCGTCGCATAAACGGAGTTTTATCAATTAATTTTAATTAGGAAGCTGTTATTTTCCTCCTTTAAAGGAGATGAAGGACAAGGAACAAATCAATGCACGAACACAAGCTGGTCAAAAAATCATTAATGTAACTTTGAGATGACTCAGTGTAATCATGCACATATCCTTGTAGTTCTATCTTTGTGGGGACTAACCCATTACCCAGGTTGCTGCCTGAGCCCAGACCATCCCGACTAACCCTCTGACCACAGCCCTAACCTAAAGCCAACTCTGAACTGAAAACTAAACCAAGTCTAAACCCCCAAACAGCCTAGCCAAAATGTCCTCACTTTGCCAGTAGACTGAATGTTTTAGGACTCGAAAAGCAGCGGTTCGACAGCGATGACGTGTTTGATTTGCGAGATTGGTCCGCTGCCGTAGCCTCAGTTGGGGGCTCAGCCGCTCTCAATTAAAGCCTGAGCCGAGGACTCGGAGGGTGGCGAGCTGCTCTGTGAATTAGCCTCTGCGTGAGGCTTTTGTGTCCGCGCCACTGGCTGACTGCACTCACCCTGACCTCTCTTAAAAAAAAAGAATGGCAACGTTTCCTTTTATGTCCCTCCGACAAAAGACTAAACGACACTTGTAGCTGCACTTCCTAAAAGTGCAGTTCTGTTAAGGCTTACATTCAATCATGTGTCACCTGTTTTTTTGTCTTTTTTAAATTTTCCGCCTTCCTTTCAGTAAAATCTCCCCAGTGAGGCTGGGCGGTCATCTGGAGCGTTATTTCTATATTTATATCTGGCTCAGGCAGCCATGTGCCACATTTCATTAAGTACAAGCTGAATGTTGCAGCCTGCAGGAAACGTGGCGTACCCCAGGGCTTCGTGCTGGGTCCCCTTTCTACAACTGCTTTGTCTGTTACACTCTTTCTGACTCTTTTTTTCTCTTTTGTACACTTTTTGAAACATTTTCTGCTAATTACACACGGACAATGGTATTTATGCACGCTGACTGAAATAAAAAAGTAACAAACATGTTTCTTGGCAGCAGCAAAGTGTCCAAATGGTGGCTAAAGCGATGGGGCTTGTTGGCTGCTCTGAGGGGGGCTGGATTTCTTGGCAGCCGGAGCCTGGAGCCCCGGCTCCGTATCCCCACCTTAACATCTTCAAACGGACGTCAGATTTGAAACTGCGCTGATGTATGAACTCACTAGCTCGTTAATTAGCGCGTGGCACTAAAGTGCACTTTTTTATATCAGCGCTAATCAAAGAGAGCCAGTTCAGAATATTCTCTCAGCTATCAACACGAACACAGAGAGCAACCAAAGAGAACGAGGAAGCAAAGCAGGACGTGGAGCTGCAGAGCCGGGCACAGTTCGCTCCACAGCCGCCATTGTTGTTTAGAAGATAAACTGAGGTCTGTTATAACCAAGAGTTTAATGACTTTAATCCACACAAAGGAAAACGATACAAAAGTTTGTTTGATATTAATATTTCACACAGAGAAGGCAGAAAGATGGAAGGAAAACAAAGCTATTTTCACTTCAGAGCATCTGAAGTTTTCAGTCTGATATGGAAAATCTAAGTAGGAAGCCTGTCCTGAAGCGAGCGGCTGCTCTCAGATCAGGGCGGCGTCCGCTCCTCCTGGTTTTATCTGTTGAAGCTCCTTCATTTAGCAGCTCAGGATGAAAGCGCGGAGCTCCGTTCAGTCCGCGGCTTCCCGCTCAAGGTTCTTCCATTCTCTCCTTCTCCGTAATGCAAAACGGCGCCGGCCCAAGTGTGACAAAGAGCACATGTCTCTGTGTTTGACAGGGTGACCCAGCGGGCACGGGAAAAATTCAACAACTGGGGGTACGCATGCGGCTGGCTGGCTATTATGACAAATCTCCCTCAAAATGAAAGTACGCTTGCAATATATTACAATGCTGGATGGGAGCCTTGTGGCCCAGAATGATTCCACCCACCTCTTCCATTATCTGCTTCAGAAAATGACATTTCCTCCCAGAGTGCACGACTGAATAGGCCTCTCAAGCCATGAAAAGGACCAGAGGATTAAAATACACATTTAATTTTAATTGGCGGCATCATCAGCATCATCAAAAGCTTTTCTCCTCAGATGTTCCTTTTTAGGTGCTTATTTGTGAAACACAATGCGACCCTGGACCATTGTTGTAGCAGCACGAGTACGATCCCGCCGCCATGGAACATGTCGGATGGCTGTTACCTGGAAACATCAAATCAATTAGCAGTTTTGCAAACTAATTCTTTGGACGAGCATGAAAAGTATGAAAAACAAACCTTGGATGAAACTTTTGTGCACCAAAACACATTCAGATAGATAGATAGATAGATAGATAGATAGATAGATAGATAGATAGATAGATAGATAGATAGATAGATAGATAGATAGATAGATAGTTCTATTTCTAGTTCTATTGATCAGGCCCAAGAACTAGAAACTTTTTTTTAACAAGGGTGGTTTTTATTGTCCCTCTTTTGTCATTATGTTGCCAACATAAGAAAAAAGCATGTAAAAAGATAGATAAAGACTTGGCAGCGTGAAAAAAGCAGCAGATAATCGGATGAATAAAGAAGTTTTGAAGTCGTGGATGAGCAGCGCCGAGTCGTTTCATGTGTGCCACAAGTGAAGACGAGATGAAACGCATCATTATCACAACAGTGGCAGGTTCCTGCTTCATCACAAGGCCCGTGTGGGTCCATCAATCCAGAACTCATTCCACCAGCTTCACAAACATGCATTTTTAGCACATAAAAGTCTTTTGTAGAACAGAACATATTGATTTTCTATATAAAAGAGAGGACAGAAGCACAAATGCAGCACATTTGTGGAGGCCGAACATGGAAGGCTTCAGCTAAAACATGCTGCTTAATGCACTTCTGCTGGCTCCAGGCCAGAGCAATGAGAAACACCAGCAGCCAGAACCGGCCTGGAAGCTGTTCTTAGAACCTTCACGCACACCAGAGCTTCAGACGAGTGTGTGGAGCGGACCTGCGTCGGGGGTTGCGTTTTTGTCCAACTCGCTCGTCTCTGACACTTGGTCGAAGATGAAACGGTCCAGTTAGGGAAGGAGAGAGTCGGAAGCTCTGTCTCTGCTGACGGAGGGAACATGTGATGCTTAAATAAGCCCGTTTTGTCATTAATTCATGGGGGGTTCTGTGGGAGAGGCTGATTGCTCCGCTAACCTCAGGTCACTGCCAGTAATGACAACTATTTCCACATTCCCCCTGTGAGCAGCCTTTTTTAGGGGTGAAGGTAAGAAAGCCTTGTGGTTCAAAAGAGAGCACAGAGGGACTTAATTAGCTTTTTGGTGGGAAGAAAAGCTAAGAGGGGCCACTAAGGCAGGAAGAAGAGTGAAAGGCGTCGATGCACGAAACATTAGCTTTCGGAAATGAGCTACATAATCCATGCAATTAAAATGAAGTGGCTGACCA